>LOJH01018655.1:2182-14403 GCA_001685095.1 Ellobius talpinus
ACTTGCTCTGTAGACCAGGCTGGCCTCAAACTCAGAGATCCACCTGCCTCTGCCGCCTAAGTGCTGGGATTGGAGGTGGCGCCACCACTGCTGGTGCTGCAGTTTTTGGATTTTTTGAGGCAGGACCTGATTGTGGAGCCTAAGCCACCTTCAAACTCTCACTCTTCCTGCCTTAACTCCGGAGTGCTAGGGTCATGGACTGGGCCCTACCCTATGAGCTTTGAGCAAGAACGGGTTTAGAGCATGGCTGAGTCTCTTATGTGTGGGGCTGGCAGCTGTGGTAAATCTGGTGCTAAAGAAGCAGCCGCCAGGGGGTGGAACTGGAGCTGCGGGGGCTGGGGGGCTCCCTTACGTCCCATTGATGACTCGGATGCTGGCCACACGGTCCTGGAAGCCATGGGCCCACAGGCTGGGCACATCATCATCCACGATCTCCATCTTGCGCCCACTGAAGGCTGGGTTCTCAAACAGGTGCAGCTTGTGGTCTGGGCCATCCTGGGGGCAAAGCTCAAGGGTGAGTGGGCCCTACTCTCAAAACAGAAAGAATTGAGTCACCCCACCCCTCTTCAAGAGAGGGACTCAAGAGACACCCCAGAGCTGAGCAAGACGGGGAAGGGGGCTGGACAGATCTCCTCCCACCAGTCATCGTCACCAGAAAGGGAAACTGAGGTTCAGAGGGGACCCCAAGACTCATGCCCCAGCTTCCCCTCTCTTAGGCTGACTCTAGCGTTGTCTTCCCAGTTTCCCCTCTGATATCTAAAAAGGAACTCTGCTCAGACACTGGGGGAACACTGGGCGGCTCCTGTGTTAATGGAGGTGGTGGCATTTCAGTGATTTAGCACCCTTGTGGACCACGGTCCCTTCAGGAAGCACCGGGGATGAGTGTAGACTGCCTTGAAGTGATGTTCTGGGTTGCTGAGGTCTGTGTTTCTTTGAACAGTGTTGATCTGAGCTTGGACTATGAGAGTTCTCAGGTTAATTGGGTTACTATGAAGGGGTTCACAGGCAAATCTACCAGTTCAAGACAAGGACCCAAGTGTTCTGCCCCAGTGCCCACTCAGGAGCCAGCTTCTTCTCACTCCACACCATTGTTGAGGTAAAAAAAAAATCTGATGCCTGTTCAGGAAGGATCACAGTGGCCAAACTGGCCAAAGTAAGGTGCACATGCACACACATAAACACACGCACACACAGACACACACTCCGACAGCGACAGTCCTGACTCACGATGTGCAAAGGCCGGAGGGACAGGAGAATGTCATTACGTCGGCTGCTGGACCAGGCATCCCAACGTGGGTAGTCACCCTTCTCCAGAACAAACTGTTCCCCACGGAAGGCCCTGCGCTCGAACGCCAACCACCTGAGGGAGGAAGGGACAGGGTCACCGCTGGTGTGGCTGAGCAGGGACCCACATGCAGGGAAAAGAACAGGAAGGAGAGACATTCCACCCCTAACCGAGTACAGACCCTTGTGCCTGCTGGTGGGGGACCTGCAGGGACTTGCTTGAGACTGATGCCCTGGGCCGAAACCTATCCTAGGGCATCCTGAGAATTCGTGTGCAGCTAAGTTGGGGGGCTGGGGCTTGGTAAAGTCCCCCACAGTGCCTGCCTGCCTGCCATAGGTTGAGCAAGAGTTCCATGACTGAGGGGCTGGAGCCATAGCTCAGCTGTCAAGAGCACTGGCTGCTGTTACAGAGGGCGTGGGTTCTACTCCCGCACCCACATGGCTGCACATAAGCCTCTGAACTCCAGTTCTGGAGATTCAGTGACCTCTTCTGGCCACCAGAAGTACTGCATGTACATGTACAGAGACATGCAGGCAAAACACTTTATATATATAATAAACACAAATAAATAGAATTTTAAAAATACATTTGTGGATTAGTCCTACTGTCATGCATCCTCCTCTTTCCTTCCTCCTCTCTGTCCCTTCTTCTCTCTTTGTATGTACTCTGTATGTGCTGTCTCTGTATCCGCATCTCTGTCTGTCCTCAGATGAGGAGACACAGCTGCAGACATGCTGCCTGAGATCACAAACAGAGAGCCTAGCACTGGACTCAACATGAAGGCCAGAACTCAGTGAGTGCAGCGGGGCCGGCTTGCCTTGAGGGCAGGCTCCCGACACCTGGTTTCCTGGCCTCAGTTTCCTCTGCGATGCCAGTTACAGAAAGGGGTGTGGCTCTCATAGGATGAGGATTCATGATATCACTCATAGAAAACTTCACAGGGTCATAATTCCCACGGCTATTTAATGGTACCATTTCTTCTTACATGACTTTATTTTTTAGTTTTTAAAAACTTTCATGAGGTAGTGGCAGCGCACGCCTTTAATCCCAGTACTCAGGAGATAGAGGAAGGGGATCTCTGTAAGTTCTGTGAACAGTTGGTGTTCACTTGGTGTTTCACCTCGGAATATGGCCCCCGCTGGCTTCCTTCCTGTTCCTGCCATCCACCACAGGAATCTAAAGCCAGGAGTCTGTCGTTTTATAGATGGGGAAACGGAGGCAAAGAAGGGCGGGGAGCTGCACAAGGGCCCAGGGCAGATCTGAGGCCTCCAGTTGCAGGAGGTTGGGGCAGTGGGCACTGCCCAGGTACTCACGGTCCAGACTCCACTTGGATGGAGCCCACCTTCTCCAGCAGGCTGTCAGTGAGGTTGGGACACTCGGCCGAGAGCTCACATCGCTTGCCCTGGAAGTTCTCCAACTCATACACAGTCACCTAGAGGGACAAAGATGAAAGGCTTGCCCCTGGTGGGCTCTAAAGGCCTTGAGCTCCCTCAGAACAGCAGGGAGGCCCCGCCTGCTTCCTCCTCTCCCAGGTGAGTCTCCCAGGTCTGCACCACCCTCTGGGGGCCAGAGTGAGCAATTACAACAATGCCACAGGCCCTGTTTAAAATCACCAAGACAGCCTCACAAATGCCCACCCCATCCACCTCAGATGTCCCCTCTAAGGCCTCAGCATGTTTTGGAATGGTCAGAGTCAGCTATGTCACACTGCTCCCATCTTCCAGCCCGTGCTTCTGCCATCTGAGTTATCTCATGACAATTCTGGGACTGGGGACATCACTTCTATTTTAAAGATGTCAATGCCCAGAGACATCAAGAAACTCCAACAAAGTCACACAGAAAAGAAGCTACACCCCTTGATTCCTGGTGGCCCTGTGCTCCACTGAGTCAGCTGCTGTCCTTAGTCCTGGGCTTGAGGTTCCGTGAAGACCCCTGTACCTTGTAGTTGCCCCCAAGGCCTCCATGGCTCTTGCCAGCTGCAGCCTGCTCTGGTGCACTGTGCTGTTCTGCCATGTCTCCAGGAACGCGTCTGCCTCAAGCTGGAAGGGAACAGGGTCACAAGCTCCAAGCAGCAGAAACAGTAACAGCCACATCAAATGTGGCTGGAACCAAACAGTAGTGAGGCCTTTGCTGCCCATTATCTCATGGTCACGAATCAAGATCTGCAGTCATTCAGTCATTCAGCAAACACCCCCTAGGTACCTGCTTTGGGCCGTGCATCTGAGCCAATTAGTGGGATTGGGGAGTCTCAGGGGCTCAGAAAATCAAGACCACTTTACTGAGGCCACAGGGAAGAAAGGACTCAGATTGGATCAGCACCCCCCCCCAAATGCTCCCTTCACAGGGCTTGGTATCTCCATGGGCTCTCTGAAGCCTCATTGCCCAAGACTGGACACCATAGCCAGCATGAACAGCAGATCACAGCAGGCAGGAGAAACAGACAGACAGACCAAGCAGCTGTGAAATAGGCTAGGTCTGTGAAACCATCGTAGGGCATAAAGCTGGTTACCCACACCACAATCTTATTGAGTGCTTGCTGTGTTCCAGGCACTTGCATAGTGGACCCTGACAGACTCTCTTAGCCTACGGGTGCAGAGACATGGAAGCCAGGTTTTGTAGACACCAGCATGGGTGTACAGACACGCACACATATACTGTCCTGCACATACTTGCCTCCCTTATGACCTGTCCTGGCACAGTGGCGTGAGGTCCATCGTGCCCAGCAGCTCCTGCTCCACATCTAACTAGCATCAGTGGACACAGGGCTCAGCCCACCTCGTGGGAATGCCCCACCCCACTATACCTTCCCTTTCTCAGAGCCACCCAGTCCTTGGCAGCCGGGTTCTGAGCCCCCCACACACAGCGGAGATCCAACCTCATGCTCAGACCCGCAGACACTACAGGTCCCCAGCTCCATCTGTGGCCAGGCTTAGAGGCAGTCGTGGGTCCTGGAGGTCAGCCCCACCCTCAGATGAGTCAAGCACCAGCCACGCGCACTCACAGAGACCCGAGGTTGCACCCTGCACAGTGCTGCACATCCCCCAGCCTCACCCAGTCCGGAACAAACCTGCCCCCAGGACCAGCTGTCCCCAGACTGGCCTGCCTCCAAGGCTGGCCTATTTATGGGTGTATTCTGTTGGCCCAGCACATCACGGCCTGCTGAGATAGCGTCCTGTCCACCCGATCCTGTCCGGGCCATTTCACCCTAATAGTAAGCCTGGGGAGGCCCCCATGGCCAGTCTCACATCTGACGCAACTCTGATGACTTCCTGGGGACCCACGGTCTTTGCTGACTTTGTGGGAGGCCTGGCAGGCTAGAAAGGGGGTGCAGAGCACAAGTTCCTCTAGTGAGCCTCGATTCCCCTTTGGCTTCTCGATGCCGCTTTCCTACTAGAGTTCTCAACATTACCAGACAGGCTCCAGGTCTTGAAGCAGGGGGGTGGGGTCCCTGAATCCATGTGCTGGGCAAGGGGACTGAATTCAGATCACTACTACTGCTTTTCAAAATCCACTGTAAACCCATGTAGCCGTTTCCAAGGCTGTGACGTCGGTGCAGACATGTTCCTCGTGAGAGTAGCATGTATGAATGAACCACAGCGCCAGCTGTAGAAGACCTACTGTGTGCAAGGTGCTTTCAGTGTGTGACTGTTACGCTGATGTTTCCCCACATCTTTGAGGGGGAAATTTTGATCAACATAATAAAGATGATGAAGAAACTGGGCTCAGAGAGGCCACGCCAGCTACGTAGGGTCACAGAGCTGTTTTCTGTAGGCTAAAATCTTCGAGTCGGCCTCAGATCTGATTACTGGATCCATGGGATGTTATCAGTGACCCTTGAGCTCTAAACTTTGTGGATTCCATGACTGGGGTGAGTCCCTGAGTTCTCACAGTCATAGCTACAAATTGATTTGGGTTTTTAATGTATGAGTGTGTATTGTACAATGTTTTTAATGTATGAATGAGTGACTGAGTGGGCCTGGTGCTCTGCTGTGATACTCTCTGACTTATGCCTTTGAGACAGGGGCCCTCACTGAGCCTGGAGCTAGGCCCCCAGCCTCCCAGGCCCAGCAATGCTCCCATCTCCATCCCCAACACCACTGAGGTTACGGGAGCTCACGCGGCCACCACGGCTTTCCATGGAGCACTCAGCAATCTCCCCAGCCCCGTGCACGAATGTATTCATTATTACTGCCACTGTGACCAAAGTACCCGACAGAACGAGGCTGGGCAGTTTATTTTGGCTGACGGTTTCAGAACGCCACACACTCCTGCTCTATGATGTCCTCTACCAGTGTGTGGAGACCAGCAGCTACTGGATTCTGTCCCCCAGAACCCACACCAATGGCCACTTTCTGCCACAGGTGAGAGGAAGCCATGATAAGCATCTATGAGCATTGACTGTCACCTAGTCAGGACCTAGAACCACCCACAAAACTAGCCTCTAGACAGACCTTGAGATAATATTGTCAGTCTCTAGGCACCTGCAAAGGGTTATCTAGCTTAGGTCATCGATGGGCACAACTGTGAGGGGTTATATAGATTAGGTCAGTCTCTGGGCACACCTATGAGGGGTTATATAGATTAGGTCAGTCTCTGGGCACACCTGTGAGGGGTTATATAGATTAGGTCAGCTATGGGCACCTGTGAGAGGTTATATAGATTAGGTCAGTCTCTGGACACACCTGTGAAGGGCTATATAGATTAGGTCAGTCTCTGGGCACACCTGTGAGGGGTTATATAGATTAGGTCAGTCTCTGGACACACCTGTGAGGAGTTATATAGATTACGTCAGTCTCTGGGCAGCTGCGAGGGGTTATATAGATTAGGTCAGTCTCTGGGCAGCTGCGAGGGGTTATATAGATCAGGTCAGTCTCTTAGCACACCATTCCCAAGGCACGGTGTCCTGAACTGCATAAATTATGAGAGTCTCAGATGAGCAGGAGCAAAGCTGCTGCACACACACATGCACCTCTCTCTCTGCTCTTGACTTTGGCTGTAAGCAGTCAGTTCTGATGTCCCACTTAATGGACTCTCCATGTGATTATGAGGGATGTCCCCCTTGAAGGAATGACCCTGGGATTGTAAGGACGTCCCCACTGATACACTGACCAGGGATAGTAAGGATGTCCCCATTAATGGACTGACCACAGGATTGTAAAGGACGTCCCAATTGATGGACTGGCCCTGGGATTGTATAAATGTCACCAATGATGCACTGACCCGGGATTATAAGGATGTCACCAATGATGGAATGACCCTGGGATTGTAAGGACATCCCCATTGATGCACTGACCCAGGATTATAAGGATGTCCCTATTGATGGACTGACCCCGGGATTGTAAGGATGCCCCCATTGATTAAATGACCCTGGGATTATAAGGATGTCCCTATTGATGGACTGACCCCGGGATTGTAAGGATGTCCCCATTGATGGAATGACCCTGGGATTATAAAGATGTTCCCATTGATGGACTGACCCGGGATTGTAAGGATGGCTCCATTGATGGACTGACCCTGGGATTATAAGGACATCCCCATTGATGAACTGACCCCGGGATTGTAAGGATGTCCCTATTGATGGACTGACCCAGGATTATAAGGATTGTAAGGACGTTCCCATTGATGACTGACTGGGGATTGTAAGGATGTCCCCATTGATGGACTGACCCAGAGATTGTAAGGATGTCTCCATTGATGGGCTGGCCCTGGGATTGTAAGGACGTTCCCATTGATGACTGACCCGGAATTGTAAGGACGTCCCCATTGATGGACTCATCCAGGGATTGTAAGGATGTCCCCATTGATGGACTGACCCGGAACTGTAAGTCAAATAACCCTTTTCTCACCAAGCTGCTTCTCATCAGGGTGCTTTATCCCAGCAACAGAAATGAAACTAGGACACCCACCTTAAAAATGAGCTGCCTGGACAGAAGGCTAAGATGAGTCTTTGCCTTTGCCTGCTTGCTGTTCTCTGTCACTGCTGTTTTTCCTCACTGAAGACCAGCGATTTTCTAGTAACCCTCCAGGTCTTTGGCTCCAGCTACGGATCTCTGAGGTGTCCAGTTTTGTGGACTGAGCAGTACCCATTCCTCTGGCGTGAAGACATCCAATGCTGGGTTGCCTGGGTCATACTGTGAAAGTCAACCTAATAAATGACCTTTGAATATATATTCATTCTATCAATTCTGCCCTCTAGAGAACATGAATGCAGTATTCCTGAGTAGACTTGATGAGCCTCCAAGATATGTTATTGGTTAGCAGTCCTGGGTAGTGAGTGTCCTCATTACCTTAACTGTCAGCTTGAGACAACACAGAGCCATCTGAGAAGGGAGTCTCATTTGAAGGATGGTCCAGTCCAGTATGGCCTTGAGCACCTCTGTAGGGAGTTGTCTTTTGTATTATTTCATGTAGGAGGGCCTGGTTCACCTCTATGGGGAGTTGTTTTGGGTATTGTTTTATGTAGGAGGACCTGGTTCACCTCTGCAGGGAGTTGTCTTGGGTTGTTTTATGTAGGAGGGCCTGGTTCACTGTCGGTGGCACCTACTCAGATGGTCCTGCTGACTGAGCATAAGCCTGAAAAACAACCAGTAAGCAGCACCCTCCATGGTTTCTACTCCAAATTCCTGCTTGAGTTCCTGCCTTGGCATCCTTCAATTGAAGCTGGTGATGTGGAAGTGTTAGTCAGATAGACATTTCTTCCCTTGAGTTCCTTTTGGGCATGGGGTTCATTGCAGCAATAGAAAGGAAACAAACAACTAAGTAACAACCTTGGGTAGGCTGTTCATTAACATTCTTGGGTAGGCTGTTGTTGCATATGTAGATTGACTATCATGATATTCCATTCCTGGGTAGGTTATTGAGCAGCACCATTAAGTAGGGTGTTGATTAACTTACCTGAATAGTACTTGCCATCTTGGTTAGGTTATTGACTATCATTGGGTAGGCTGTTGATTAGCATTCCTGGCCTCTACTCACCTACCTCCTGTAATAACCAAGAGTGCTCCTACCATTGCAAAAGGTCTCTATGGGACAACCCCCACCTCCCGGCTATCATCCCACAGTAATTCTCGCCACAAATGCTGCCATCACAACCCCTCATTCTGTGGCTAAGAAGAGCCAACACAGAGAGATCCTGCAGTGGGAAGGGGGCAGGGTAAAGATTCCACTCTCTTGGGCCTCAGTGGTCATTGTCTCATTTCCAAGTCTCCCACGATGGATGGCCACCTGTCTGGGTCTCCCTCCTGCTGCCTAAACCCAGCTCAGTACAAAACCAGCCTGTGTGTGGGAGACCCCATCAACCCAGTGGGCCCCATCGCTCACTCACGGACACGTGGCTTCAGCAGTACACCTGCTGTGAGAGCTTTATTTACTATTTTTGGAGTCTGGGCGTGCCCCGTTTGCACATGCAGAGTTCACCCCATTTGGTGCAGTCAACTGGATTCCTGACTGCTTGTCTGTGCCAGAAAATCTCTTACGGCGACAAAATATAAAAGCTCAGGGGACATCCGGTCACTGTGATGTCCGGGAAGTCCCATTTGTTTTGACAGTAAAAATATAGGTTTTTATAGATGAATTCTCAGTCACGCAGTTAGGTCCTTCCTGGGACTGGCTACAGTGCCCCGTCCACCATCATTCCAAAGTCCTCCAGCTTGTGGATTGGTAAGGCAGCTGTCAGAATGCCACAGACAGGACGTGTGTCTTGCGAGTCCTTACCGATCATGTCACAAATAACCCAGGCAGGACCCAGAAGAACAGTTAGGAAAATATACCCTATATTCACATATATAATTCCATTCTCCCGCCCCAGCATACAAAGCATGTTGAGGACCATGATCATTCTACAACAGATAAGAAACCACTTGGTACAAATGCCTTCTGTATATCAATAAATGATCTTTGTGAGCCCCATACAACAAGATCTGTAAGGCGACATGGGACGAGAACATTAAAAAGCATGGATTGTCCTCTAGAGGATAGGAGAGATTCTAGCTGGCTCAATGTTGCCAGGGATTGTCACAGCACAGGTGACATTAACAGTTTAAGGAGACTCTTGGTGAAGGATGCAGGCTGTGAAGTGTCCTCATAAAAGCACACTCTAGGGTGTGATAGGGGTCACGGGATATCAGTGGTGTCCTCTCTCACTGAGGGGCAAACTCAGAGGTGTGGAGCGGGCCCTGTTAGTCTCCTGGAGCTCCCTCCACCTCAAGACTGTCCCCAGCAATGTGGAGATCTGCTTCCTGTCAACACGTGGTGGGACAAAGGCACACTGAGAGGGCACACCATCTCTCTTGCCCAAATGACTTGCCAGAACCATAATATTAACACGGGTGGGCGTGGCTTCTCACTTTTCAATCAAGCTTAGATCTAGGGGGTGTCTCTGGGCACCAGAATGAGCCATCTTAAACCCAGTATTGACAGAGCAGCCCTTACCCCCCCCACCATCACCACACATACATCCCAGGACTGGCCAGGTTTCCCTCAGGAAAACCACTCTAGGATTTTTCCAATCTCTGTTCAGCAGCTAAGGTTGAAGGCCTGGGCCTGTTTCTAGAGGGGATTTTACTGCAGGAGGAAAATGTACATCTAGACAGAAACCTTGCTCACTTCCCTACAATACAAACCCCTCTGATGGGTCCCTGCATCCTGCCAAACCTGAGGCCATCAGATAAATTTTACACTAGGCTCCCAGCTTCCTGGGACCACCTGGCTTCTCTGCTGGGCTGAGGACTGCCCACAGTGCCATGTGATTTCACAGGACAGAGGCCAGAGACTATGTGGGAAAACGCCTATCCATGGGGGCGGGTATCCAAAGGCCAGATGTCAAAACAATGATGGGCAAAGAGGGGTCAGATGTGGCATATGTGGGACTCTGCAGACAGCCAGTTCCCAGAAGGGGGGCTGGGGAGACCCGAGTGTCTGAACTGCACCGCTTAAGGCATATTAGATTCCTTTAAACAGAGGGGCCTGGAGAAGCCCAAGGAGTAAGCATACAACACACCACTTGTCTCACAGAGTCTTTACCTGGTTTAGAAGAGGGGGCTAAATGAACCACTCGCTCAGCTCGGTCAAGGGTCCGAGCATGGGCCTCTGCACACTGCACTGCACCAGAGGGGTCACTCCTGACCCAATGAGATTGTCAGTATGTGGGTCTTTCTGTGGAATCAAATTGATTTCTTGTCAATTAAGCAAGAGAGGTTAGGTAATGACAGACAAGGTGAGCTCACTTTGATTCTACTGTGTCTTTCAATACTCAGGACACTTCCTGCCACCATGGGCTTCTTACTCCCAGAACAAAGAGAGCAGTGGAGAGAAGTTAGAAACATGAGCAGAAGGTTGCTTTGTGGTTTTGTTCGTTTGGCTTTTGTTATTGCTCTGTTTGAGAGTGGATTTTACAGCCCAGGCTAGCCTCCAGCTTTCTTAGCCAAAGATGGCCTTGAACTACCTGCCCTCCTCCTTTTACCCAAGTGCTAGAATCACTGGTGTATATCACCATACTTGATTTATGTGGTACCTCCCTCGTGTTAGGCACATACTGCACCCACGGAGCCACACACATCCTTAGCCCTGCTACTGTGTTTTAAAAGGAGTCCCTGGCAAGCCACTGCTGGGTCAAAAGTGCTGCAGCATACAAAATGGATCTAAAATCATAACACAACAGAAAACAGGAACTATGGAAGAGTCTGTGTGGAGACTGAACCCCAAATGATTTCAGAGGATGGATGCCCCTCACCACTAGTCAGGGAAGGAAGGGAAAGCAGTGAAGTGTTAACATTATGCTCTCATTGGTGGCCAGAGCACAGGGTAGGGTGCGGGTGGGGCCTGCAGTTTCCTGGGTGCTGAACACTGCAGCCCCCAGGTGACTGTCCTAACCTAATGACATCAAATACTGCCATCCTTTCCCACCACACTCATTCCAAAGGGAAAACAGGCAGAGGATAATGAGAGAGGAGTTGAGGCGGGAAGATGGAGAGGCAGGTCTCAACACCATCTGCAAGTAGGATTTACAGAGAGCAACTTTTGCGCCTGGGGAGGTTAGGGCAGTGGCGGGCACAAGTGCCAGGCAGGTATCTGTCAGAACACCAGACCCAGCGCCCTCCACAGCCATGGACCACCTTGGAACTGCCTCAGCATGTCACCAAGGCAAGGTTGGGAAAAGGTCTCTGGAAGCTGCCGGCACAGTGGGCAGCTGGCTTGGCATGTTAGGGGTGACTGCTGGGGCTAGGGCTTCTGAAGTCTTCTTGAGGACTTACAAAAGGAAACACGACAGTGTGGGTGTCCAGAGTACAGAAGAAGGCTTGAGACTCCAAAGGGATACACATTCAGCTAGCAGAATGCGTAGGAGAACATCTTAGACCTTTTGGCCCAGCATCTGGCCTGAGACTCCCACTACAGGAGTCTTTCCGTTAGATCAAGATGCAGATGGACTTCGGCCAGGTGGGTCACAGGTGGCAGGGGTGGGACCACGTCTGTTCTAAGCTGATTTAGTCGGGTCTTCACTCCAGCAGGACACGGGTGTTCAGAAAAGATGAAAAAGAAAGACACCCAGAGCAGGTCTGGTATGTGAGTGGCCAAGGCACTGACCATTCAGACTGAGGTTCATAACACTTGGGACTGAGGGGCAAAGGCTACCCCACAGGCAGCAGAGCAGCCTAGATGTGGACAATGGTAAAACTCACAAGTTTTCATAGGCTAGGACAGGGATCAGGTAACCTGAGGCAACTGGACACTGTCCATCCCTTCCTGCTGTTTGTCAAGGCTGAAATACAATGCCCATGTCAGGTTTCTAAGAAAATTGGCTGCATTATTGCTTTATCCCCCTCTAAAGCAGACAGGAAAGTAGTGAGACACAGGCCAACTGTGCACACAGCCCCACAGGAGGATAAGTATGAATATGGGATCAAAGTGGGGAAAGAAGAGCCTGTCAAAAAGAAACAAA
>LOJH01018656.1:6498-21639 GCA_001685095.1 Ellobius talpinus
ATTCATTCATTCATTCATTCATTTATTTATGGTTTTTTTGAGACAGGGTTTCTCTATGTAGTTTTGGAGCCTGTCCTGGAACTTGCTCTGTAGACCAGGATGGCCTCGAAGTTGCAAAAACTGCCTCCTTAGTGCTTGGATTAAAGGCATGTGCCTCCACCGCTTGAGTGGAAGGTAGTTTTTCAAAGGTAGTGTTTGATTTTATAACAGCTTAATTTGTAAGCATGCGGAATTTTTCAAGGTGTGTCTTAGAGATAGAATAATCTGGGGTAATCAAGTATCGTAAAGAAGTCAACTGGTATAATTTGCTAAAGATTAAAAAATATATTTCAGAAAGATCGCCAATATGAATGATATGGTTTAGAACTTTTAGTGTTAAGCTTTTGTTATTGGAAAATTTTGCCTAATGAGGTAAAGCATGATAGGCACCAATGAATATTTAGTGGGCAAAGTAAATGGAAACAAATAGTTCCCTGTGAACGTATTGGAATAGTACAGTAGCCTCTAGACTACCTTAAAACTTTTCTAAGGTGGAATTTTATATTTAATCTCTAGTTTTTTGGGTTAGCTGTGCAATATGTAAAATTTTGTAACATATTTTTCTTGTTCAATGGTGTTTGGAAATGTAACCTGTTATAGTGACATGACAAAATGACCAAAGTGTTGTTAAAGTTTTTATTGTTTAGTGGAAGTAAACTTTATTTCTCTTGTCATCTTTCAGTCATTTGGGTTGGGAAGCTTAGGTTTAAGATTACAATTATTTCTTTACTAGAATTTATTGTTGAATAAGAGATTGGATGACCTGAAGGAGAGAGTATATAATTGTGAAGCTTTAGTTTGTATATATTTGGGATAGAGGGTTGGGCATTTCACTCAGAGCCTTTATTTCTAGTTCAAATATTGGCATTTATATCTTAATATTAAGACATCTTTAATTCTGTGACTATGTATGGGTATGTAGAAGAAAAGTTACTTTTGTTGTTAAAACAAATACTGGCTTATCTCCATGTGTTAATCATAGTTCTGAATTCATAGAAGTGAGAGAGATCCTTATATACTAGGAAGTTTAAAATAGTAAATTTTATGATTTAATTTTGAAGATGTTTATTTCTTTGCTTTGGAAGTAGTGTTCTGCAATTCTTAATACTGGAACTATGGCCTCGATTCAGAACACCCACCGAGCACTGGTGGGAACTTGGCATGCTAGATGGCATGTAGTGCTACAGTCTTCACCTGCCTGTTGTGTGATAGCTTATTTATTGTTGTGCGTGCAGAGCATGGTGAAGAACCAAGTATGTGATAGTGCAAAGACTCAGACCAGCAGGCTTGTTCAGGTGCTAAAGACCTGAATTAATCAGATAGGATGATCCATGAATGTGTGCCATAAATTGAATGGTAGATGTTTTATGCATTAAATAAAACAGTTATTTCGGAGCTTGAGAAATAAAATTACTTTTTAAAAATAGAGTCACTATTTTCAAAACAACTTTAACTTTTTTTTTTTTNTTTGCCATGCTAGGGGTAGTGGTTTGCGCCTATAGTGCCCAGCATCTGGGAGGTGAAGGCTGGAAAACTGAAGCTCAGTGTTGTCTCTAGTGTCACAGTCATAGTAAATTCAAGGCCAGCTCTGCCTCAAATTTTATTTCTTTTCTTTTTTAAAACTAGGGTAAGTTCATTAACTAAAATGCAAATATTTCCACAATCTAGCTTAAAGTACTTAAAAAGTTCTGTGAATAATTTTCATTTTACATTTATTAATAAAAATATTGTATGTAACATATACCTGTGCAGAGACCTGAAGGTGAAGTCATGTGTTTTTCCCTCTCACTTTCTACCTTATATTTTGAGATATGGTTGCCCTCTGAATCTAGAGCTTACCAGTTCAAGTATTCTGGCTGACCAGAGCTCCATGCCTTGCCTATGTCCACCTCTCCTGTGCTGGGATAACAGATATATCCCTCCATGCTGACTTTTTACTTGAGTGTGACAGATTTCAACTAAGATCCTCATGCATGCAAAACAAGTGCTCAATCCACCCAGCCATCTCCCTCCCCTGTGATCTAATCAAAACCCACTTATTCCCCAAGGCTCCCTCTCTAATGATAATCACAATCGGTTAAGCATAAGCCGTAGCAGCAAGGAGTTCAGTTCTTAGCAGGGAGGGTTACATTTAGAAGGTAGCATATCCAATTAGAAATTGTATGATTTGTTTTAGTGTGTTAAATTATAAAGATAGTACAATGTCTGCTGCCTTTCGGTATTTTGAGTCTCATCAGATGAGAGAAATTCTTTTTACTCTTAAGTCAAATTAGTTACAGCTGTTTGATGTTTCTTTTGATCTTATATGAGTGGTTTTGCTTTGAAATATTTGGAAATGCACAGATGTTTTTCAAATTCGAAAGATGCCATATATGTTATATTAACCATTGATCTGGAGAGTTAGCTCAGCAGTTAAGAGCACTGATGGCTCTTGGAGAGGACTGGAGTTTGATTCCCAGCTCCCACATGATAGCTCATAGCTATCTGTAACTCCCAGTTCCAAAGAATCAAACCCCCTCTTCTGTCCTCTGTGGGCACCAGACATTTTGATGTTGAGATTGTACACATGGTAAATTAGAGAGTTGTAGTCCCAGTTAAAGTTTGTATTGTGGGTTGCTAAATAGGAATTTTCCGCTTTTTGTTTTAAATTTGTGTGTCTGGAATCTAAGTTACATATAAAGTGATATAAATTTCCTGGGAAAACTTGCACTTATGTAAAACAATATAAAGTAAATAATCCTGTGTCCACATCTGCCAAACTATTAGCATTTTATCTTGCTTTCTTATCAAGGAATGGGGGAAAAGTAATTTTGAAGGTGCTGTATGAATGAATGCATGATATTCTAATTAATATGGACACAGACAACTTTTAACAGCAGGAATCCCTTTAAACCCCTGTGAGAACTAGTCCTATCTTAGATTCACTTAGCTGTTTTAAATGGGTAAGATTATGTAAGAATGTAAGGTTACATTCCTTAAGCATATTAATATTGTGACATATTTTCTTGTTCTTTGAACTCCTACTTTAGCCTTCTAATTTGGAAGAGTCTCTTCTAAAAGTCTTTATCTTGAAAAATAGTTTTATGTCATTTAGAAGCAAGAGTTGTTTATTTTTATTCTTAAATTATTTAAAAGAATAAAGAACTTTTCAGATCTTTATAAAAAGTAACAAAAACATTACACCTGTCATCTTGCCATCTTTTAGGTATTCATATAAAATTCTGAGTGAAGAAGAGTTGCCTATAAACATGGGAGATAAGGGTTATATTTTCAACCATATCTAGCAGATGTTTACCGATCTATGTTTATGGTAAATAAATTTCTAATGCCTTGTATTATGAAGCACTTCTTAAAAAATGCTTCTTTATGTAAGGAGTGAAATTTCCAGCATGGTGTATGAAAAGTTAACTAAGCCATATGTGGAGATGCACACCTGTGGTACACATTTGTAATCCTAACACTTTAGAGACTGTGGCAGCGAGATCAGGAGTTAGATTCCTGCCTAGGTTGCATAGCACATTCCAAGTCATCCTGGAATATATAAAAGGCCCTGCCCTAAAAGACCAAAACAAAACAACAGCAAAAGAATTCCAAAGCATAACTTGAACATTTATTAACTATTAGTACTATTCAATAAATACAACTGCTGAGATATTGTTCTAACTACTGGGTTATAGCTAAAAACAGATAGGTTGGTTCCTGTTTACTTATTACCTTTTAATGGAAGAATATTACCTGAGAAATATATTATAGGATGTTAAGTTCTCTGGCAGTGGTTGTTGGAGGAGGCCGCTTGTTTGTTCCCAGCTGCTTAGCCCCAGATTACACAGAAACTGTATTAATTAAATCACTGCTTGGCCCATTAGCTCTAGCTTCTTATTGGCTAACTCTTATACTAATTTAACCCATTTCTATTGATCTGTGTATCACCATGTGCCTGTGGCTTACTGGGTAAAGTTCCCAGAGTCTATCTTTGGTGACTCCATGGCTTCTCTCTGACTCCACCCTCCTTTCTCCCAGCATTCCGTTTAGTTTCCCCCACCTAGCTCTGTTCCCCTGTAGCTCTGCTCTAGGCCCAAAACAGTTCCTTTATTATCAATGATGATCACAGCGTACAGAGGGGAATCCCACATCATGTGTTTTTGTTTTTAAATTATTGTTTCTAGTTTTTGAAATAGAGTCTCACTTTGTAGTCCTGGCTGTCCTGAAACTCCCTATGTGGACCAAACTGACCTTGAACTCAACAGAGATCTGCCCGCCTGTGCCTCCCAAGTTCTGGGATTAAAGACATAGACCACTAAGTCTGGTTGACAGTTGGCTTTTTAAAGTGGGAGGACAGAAGAGATGATATGAAGAAAGGCTTTTCAATAATAAGGGATTTCAGGGAATTTGCCAAGTGAAGAGATTTATTTCTGTTTTTGTAACAAAAGAAAGAGCTTGTGCAAAGTACGAGTTAAAAGAAATGGTAGGCCCTGATGTGATTGTGAAAGAGGGTTGTGTGACCAGAGTGTAAAGTGGAAAATACTAGGGTTGTGGCAAAAGTGAACAGGGACAAGATCTTAAAAAGATTGCAAATTACTGTTAAATGTTTTTAGGCTTTATTTTGAGGGCTACTTCTAAGTTTGGACAGTAACCTATTGTTTGATTGTTTTAAAGATCACTATAATTACAGTGATTATGTTAAGAACAGAATGAGGAGAGAATTGCTTATACCTGATTGTGAGTAGGATCCAAGTCTTCTTTGTTTATCGTGGCATTGGGAATAGAGAGGTTGAAGTCAGGAGAAGTTTTTGGAGAAGAAAATTCTAGGATTTGGTAGTTGTTAAGATGTAGGAGACTGAGGTTGATTTCTGTATAAATGATCTCTCTCAGATGTTCCTGATCTCCTACGTGGAGGTCTGCATTGATCATCTTCTCTTTATGCTTACCAACACATTTCTGCGTGGCTTTACCTGCTTGTCTTAAGTGTGTAGCAAGTACTGTGACTGAACACAACCACAGTGTGTGAAGAATAATGTAATAAATATTGACTGAATAAAGATATACTTGTTAATTAAAATTTTAATGTGCACAATTGGATAAAATTGTCTTTTAAACTGCTAATGTCCCAAAACATGTTTGTCTACTTATGAATAGATCATTTTATGATCTTTGAATACCACTTGTAGAAAGTGTATAGCTTTTACTTGAAGTGCTGTATAAATTAAGTTCTTTAATAAAGTTCCTGTAGGCTTTATTACAGTCTTTTATACAGTCACGCTTTTTTTCCCTAAATTTTATGTGGTTTTCTTCTTTGTCAGTTTAAAAACTAATGTACCTAGCCAGTGTTGGATTACTTTTGTTGTTGTTTACAAATTGTGAAAGGAGTGTTAGTTATAATATATTTAATAAATGTTAATATAGAGATAAAAGTAAAAACCACCCTTAATTGAAGGGTTATATCATTAGCATTTGTTGAGTTTTCCTGGACTTTTAAAATTTCATATATATTTTTGAGTGATTAAAAATCTCAGATGAGAAGGCTTATAACAGGCATATAAAATGGGGTATTAATATGCCTTTCATGCAAAGTAACTAAGTAATGAGTTGCTTAGTTACATATAAATGAAGCCCTTATGGTCTGTAGAGGTGGCTGGCTCAGTAATTGAGATTACTTGTTGCTTTTCCAGAGGCCCCAAATTCAGTTCTGAGCACACATGTTAGGGAGCTCACAGCCACTGTAGCTCCATTTCCAGATCTGTCTGACACCTTCTGGCCTCTGCAGGCACCCACATACTCCGGGCATATACTCATGCAGATGCAAAATTAAAAAAAAATCTAAAAAGAAGTAAAGGGGCCCTAGGCTTCGTTTCTGACAGGAGATCAGGTACATCACCTAAACACATGCATGTAGCAGCACGGCAGCACTTGATATAGGCCTGTGGGTCCAAGGCCACTCAGAGGGTAGCTTCTCAGTCTCAGTTGATTGCTGTCACTGAGAAATGCGGACCCGTTTTGATGTCTTCTCTCTCTCTCTCTTTCTCTCTCTCTTTCTCCCCCCCTTGTTTTGTTTTTAGAGACAACGTTTCTCTGTAGCTCTGGAGACTGTCCTGGAACTCGCTCTGTAGACCAGGCTGTCCTCGAACTCACAGAGATCTGCCTGCCTCTGCCTCCCAAGTGCTGGGATTATAAAGGCATGCACTACCACTGCTTAGCTGTTTTGATGTGTTTAATGAGAAGTAGGAATCTAGCTTTTTTATGTATACTCTTAGTGATTAAACGGTAGTGATCTCAGGAAAATTAAAACTGCTTTATGTATTAAACACAAATAGACACATTTTCCCTGAATATTTCAAAAGTAGAATGAAAAGATTTTTCTCATTAATAATGTAGATTAAAATAGCACTTTATGTATGTTTCAGATTGATGATGATAATTTGAAAGAGTGAGAATATAAATTAATGGAGGCTCTTTGAAAGAAGACAGTACCTCCTATAAAAATTTTTAAATGTGTATTGGTTCTTAGTTCAACTTGTAGCAATGTGCCTTACAGAAATACTAGTTTTGATGAATGAAAGCTTATGGCCAGTAATGGCATTATCTGTCGTGGCAAAAATATTTTTTTAATATAAATGAAGAAAACATCATTAGAAACAGCCTATATAGCTGTCATAGCAATAAGAAAGGATGAAGTATAGCTATATGGAAAGGGTCTGGAATTTACTGCATGGAATTCTAATGGATCATACATTTATACTGTGTATGATAATTAATGTCTACAAATATTTCATTGGATTATACTGTGTTTTAGTGTCTTTAACTTTCCAGTGTTATGTATTTTTATGCACATCACAGTAAGAAATTCCTTTTAATATAATGACATTAAATATTGAACTTTATAATTTGGAGAAATATATTTGTGCCTGAGAATTGGTATTATATGACCTGTGAAATACAGAAATACACTTTTGTGCATGGTGGTCATAAAAAATACCTAGTAGTGTTGTTTTCAGTAGCCAATTCCTTAAGGTTTCTGAAGGTAGCTAGTCATTTTTGTTAAGTCAGCACAATATTCAAAAGAAGAAAATCTCTCTCCTACTCTGAAACTTCTGCTTAGTTTTGCTTTTCTTTAAGTCCAAATAATGTGTGTGTGTGTGTGTCTTACATGCATGTATATATGTGTACCATGTGTATGCTGGGTACCCATGGAGGCCAGAGGAGGAGGGTATTAGATCCCCTAGAACTGAAGTTGCAAACAGATGTGGGTTCTGGGAATTGAACTGGGAGAGCGACAGTTCTTACCTACTGAGCTAGCTCTTCAGTACCCATTTTGTTTATTTTTTGATAATTTCATACCTGATGACAGTGTATTTAGATCTCCCTCTTCTCCAAATCTTTGTGGACCCCCCACGACTTCCCTTCTTTTTTCAACTTAACTGAATTCGGTTAGGGATGCCCAAATGTGCATGGGCATAGGGCAGCATCCACTGGAGAATGGGTAGCCTATACTGCTGAAGAAAATCGACTCCTCAGCAGCTGCCAAGAGTAACTCCAGGAGGGGTTGGGCTTCCTGAACATTTTTCCTGGTGCTGGACTGTTGACTAGTTAGGCCTTGTGTAGGTCTTTTTCTAAACAACCATAGCTGTTGTAACTTCATGAATATAGTATCCTGTTAGGTCCAGAAAGTAGTTTTGTAGCAGTCCTCCTCAACATCTGGCTCTTTAAATCCTCAACCCCTTCTTCTGTGGTGGTCCCTGATCCTTGTAGAGGAGGAGGAGGAGGTGTATTTTAGGGCCCAGTACCCCACAGCCACTTAATTCTGTGCATTTCGCCAGTTGTGAATCTAGATGCACTACAGTCTGCTGCATAAAAAGCTTCTTTGAAGAGGGGTGAGAACTGTACTAATCTAGAAGTGAGGATAAACATTTAGATGGCAGTTTAGTGCTGTTACCCTGAGTAAAACAATGGTATTAGGGCCTGTGCTCTCCCAAATCATGGGTTCGTGATCAGGTTTATAGTACCAGATGTGGGTTCCCTCTGTACAGTGGGCCTTAAGCCCAATTTAAAAAAAAATCCATTGGTTACTCCTGTAGCATTTTTGCCACTATTGCGTTCATGGGCAAATCTTGCCAGGCTAGTCATTATTGTAGCTCCCAGAATACACAGCAGGGTATGACTTGGTGGCTTTCATTCTCAGTAGCCTGCAAAATATATTCTAGCACTGAGAAAGCAAGTAGGAATCTTTCAGATCAGTTTGATTTTTCTATGTGTTGTGATCAAAACATAGAAGTCTTTACCATCAAGTTTTAGTGAGTAACCAAGAGTAATGGCAGTAGCCTGTATTATTTTGGGAGTCTCTAGGACCCTCCTCTGACTAACAGCCCCACTGGGTATCCCACACTTGACACTAGGCATTTTGTTTACTAACCTATAGCTTCTAGGAAGGGCACTTTCCCTGTGTAACTCCAATTAAGCATATATATATATATATATAAGCCATATATATGTGTATATAATATACACATATTCATGGCTTATAAAGCAGTTGGTTTCCTTACACTTTTTCAAACATCCTTCTTGTTAGTTATCTTGCCTTTCTTGACCGTTTTCCCCATTCCCTCCCACCCCCGTGCGTGTGATAACATACATCTGATCTAGTCTGAGACTTTTAAAATGAACATTAAACTTACAGTATCTTCTTTACAACTGATTGAGACAAATTGTAACAAATATAAAGGTATAAAGCAGTTCAGCATAAAGATGTATGCATACATCAATCCCTTGATCTTATTTTCTGTCGATCATTCAACATTGCCAGGGATTATAACATTTACATTGTGTTTGGCAGTCACACCTTTTTATAGTCTTGTGACCAGTGCTTACAGCTTGCCTTTTTTTTTTTTTGCCTTAGCTGTTGCTTGGCTGATTAATAAGGACAGTATTCCTTGAGTTTTACGAATTTGCTAGTTTTTAAACTGTTGATTTGATCCTGTTAGTCTGGGTTTCTAGTCTTAGGGCGCACTTTCTTCCTTGAAGAGTTTGTAGCTATCTGTTGATTTTCACCACTAAATACTCTTTCGTTTCTGTGTTTATGAACTTCAAATGTGTCTGAGTTGTTCTTGCTCACTGGAGTCTTGACGATGTGGTAGGAATTTTCTCTAGTTTATTTTCTACACCAAGTAGGAATCTTACAGTTCGGTTTTGAACCTACATGGAGTTAGTGCCAGATCCTATAGGTTAAAAAGGCTCAGTGTCAAAAGACTCCCCCACTGTAAACTCCTGTCTGGCCACACAGACTTCTAGCCAACTGGCTGCAAACTCCATTCTTAGGTAAAGAGGTTCATAGAACTTGGGAAATTCTAGTTTTGATTATTTGGTATAACGTATGTAGCACAGAGTCAAATGGAAGAGGTATATTAGGCAATATGGGGAAAATGGTATGAATATTTTATTCCTTCTCAGCATCTTGGTATATTTACCAAACCAGAAATTCTGCAATTTCTGTAGTTTAGAGATTCTTACAGAGGTTTCGTTACATAGGTATGATTGAATGAACTATTGGCCACTTGTTATTATGCTAATATCCAGCCCCCCTTGTATATGTGCATAGGGGTAGGACTGTTTCCGGTAGCCTTATCAGGTAATTGAAGGTGTTCTATGATACTTCATCAAAACTTGACAGAAGTAATTTTTTGAAATTTAATGTACTGTTTGTAAGACTGTATAAGTGAGCTACTTCCAGCTTTTTATTTAGAAATAACAGACTCATGGGAAATTACAAAAAGAGCATATCACCTGGCTTTTCACAGTGTTGGCATCCTACATAATTATAGTACAATGTTAGTATCAACCCTGGAATTGACATTGGTGTAACACTATTAATTAGATTATATATTCTTTCACATATTCATTGAGTGTGTATAGTTTTACATATTTTTATCTCATAAACAGATTTGTTTAACTACCATCACAGTCAAGATACAGACTGTTTTTTTGTTCAGAAACCAATTGTCCCTCCCCTCTCATTCCATCTATAAGGAACCATTGCTTTGCTCTCCTTTTCTGTAGTTTTATCATGCTAAGAAGGTTCTGTAAATAGAATTATAAAGTATGCCACCCTTTCTTTTTGTGCTTGATATTTTTCTAGAGCTGACGCTCTTGAGATCCAGGTTGTTACGTATGTCAGTAGTTTGTTCCTTTTTATTGCTCTGTAGTGTTCCCATGTGTAGATGTATCAGGGTTTATTTCATTACTCATTAAAAGACATTTGGGTTAATTTCCAGTTTTGACATCATAATTAATATTCCTATCAACAGTGGTGGACAGATTTTTGTGCCAACATGTTTTTTAATTTTATGGGAATAAATGCCAAGAACTGCAGTTGCAAGAGAAACAATGTGTATAAGTACAGTATGTACTGTTTTTAGAGGAGCGGCACCCACACTATTTTGCCTTCACCCTAAACATGTGAAATATGTGTTCTCCCTGTAACCTCATTAGCATTTTGCTGTGATCTTGTTTTACTTTAGGTTTCTGCTAGATAGGTAATGATGTGTCATTATGATTATCATTTTTTTCCCCAAGACATGGTTTCTCTGTGTAACAGTCTAGCTGACCTGGAACTATCTCTTGTAGAACAGGCTGGCCTCGAACTCACGGAGATCCACCTGTCTCTGTCTCCTAAGTGCTGGAATTAAAGGTGTGTGTGCCACCACCACCAGGCGATGATACCATTTTTATAAACTGCTGTGTTGGTATTTTGTATATGATTGTTGATAAATGAGTTATTCCTTCAGAAAGAACATCAGATTTTAGTAAAGTATACACCCAATTTCCGATTTGGTCTCTCATTCCTGTTCCCTCTTTACTGTTGTCCTTTCCATTCTCCTCCAGCCTAGCCTTCTCTGCTTAGTCCTTTATGGTTTTATATTTATACTTGGCCTTCTAATTTCTCTCAATTAATTTAGGAATAAAATATAGATTACCAAATAAGATTGAGGAAAACATCTATTAGTTTTAGATGTAGTTGTTAGAAGTTGATACCTGAACTTAGATGCTAAATTTATTTGCTTTTGGTTCAGGTCTTTATCTGTTCCTTTTTATTTCTTTCTTCAAAAACTCTTGTCACCAAATAAATTTGCTTCTGCCCTTCCACTATGCTTAATTGGAAATAACAATACTTCAACTCCTTTCTGCTTCTCTTATCTCCAAATAAATAAGCTTTCTCTGAGTCCATTCTAATCTACTTGAAAAGAAGAAAATGATCCTTTTCCTCTAAGGCCAAGTTTTATGCTGTACACTCTTCTCACTATTCCTTCTAAGTTGCAAGTAGCTGAACTGATGGCATTAAGAATTGGATAGGGGCAGAAGCTCTGTATCATGGTGCAAATTTACAGGTCAAAAAAACCACTCTGGTGGGTTCTTTTCCTTACACTTTTACATGTGTTCTGGGAATCAACTCTGGTTGCCAGGCTTGTATGGGAAATGCCTTTACTCACTGATAACCATCTCATCTTGGTGGTTCCTGTACTGCATCTTTGACAGTAGTTTTACTTGGTTCATGTGTATTATTATTTCTTTTTGAGCCCTTCTTTATCTGTCCATCCCAGAATGTTTACCTTCTCCACAAGTACCAGTATCTTTTATGCATACTCTATGTATATACTTTTTTATTACTTTATTTAACATGCTGTGGTTGCACCTGTAACCCTGCTCTCTCCCCTCTTTTCAAACACACTAACCTTCCTCCTCCTACCACCAAGACCCCACCCTGCTTTCACTTTTTAAAAATTTCATATTTTGTGAATTTCTTGCATGGCTACTGTATTTGCATAATTTCTCCCCACTTTCTCCCCACTCCAATTCTTCCTATGTGCCAACGATTGGTACAGCTGGATCATATAGTAGATTTATTTTTAGCTTTCTGAGAATTCTCTATGCTGATTTCTGTAATGATGATACCTGTTTGTAACACCACCGGCAGTGAACGGGGTTTCTTCTTTTCCTGTATCCCCATCAGCATTTGTTTTCTTGGTGTTCACTTTTATGACTTATAAGATAAAATTTCAAGAGTAGTTAAATCTCCCACACTGCTAAGGACATTGAACAGTTTAGATACTTCTTAACCATTTCGTTTTCCTCTTGAGAACTCTGTCCAGGTCCATAGCCCAAGCTTTGATAGGGTGGTTTATTTTCTTGATTCTGTTTTTTGAAGTTCTCTATATACTCTGAATGTTAATCCTTCATTGAATTATAGCTGGCAAAAAAATTCTACTCTGTGGGCTTCAGTTTTTTCTTTTGCTATACACAAAGAAGCATTTTAGTTTTAAGAGGTCCTATCTTTTGGCCTTACTTCCTGAGCTGCTGATGGAGTCCTTTTTCAGAAAAACCTTTGTTGCACCTGTGTCTTGTAGGATACTGTGTGCTCTTTCTTTACTGAGTTTCGGGTTTCACATTGAGGTCTTTGATCCACTTGGAAGTGATTTTTGTGCAGGATGATAAACATGGTTCTAATTTTAGTTTTCTACATGTGTGAGCATCCAAATTTTCCATCACCATTTGTTGAAAATGCTGTCTTCCTCCAGTGTGTATTCCTCCAGTGTGTATTTTTGGCATCTTTGTCAAATATGAGATAGCTATTAATTATGTGTAGTCACTTTGGGTTTTCTATTTTATTCCATTGACCTATATGTCTGTGTTTGAGCCAATGCCATGCGATTTTTCTTATTACAGTTCTGTGATAGAGCTTGAAGTCTGGTATAAGAATCTCTCCAGCATTCCCTGTCCTTCATGCTTTGGCTGTTTGGGGTCTTTTGTGACTCTTATGTAATTTTTAGGATTTTTCTTTTTCTACTTTGTGAAGAATGTCATGTGTATTTTTGTTGGGCTTGTATTAAATTTGTAAATGACTTTTGGTAGGATGGTTATTTCTACAATTTCTATGGATGTATACACGTGGGAGGTCTTTCCTTCTAGTGTCTTCCTCAGTTTCTTTCTTTAACTTAAGTTTTCACTGTAGAGGTGTTTCAACTCCTTAGGTTTATTCACAGTGTTGTAATTGGGACTGTTTTCTCCCCAAGTTGCTTTTGGTGATGCGTTTGATTGCAGCAATAATAACTATCCAGGGTAATATTGTATTCTGCAACATTGCTGAAAGTGTTGCAGAATACAGTATTTGTATTTGTTGCCTTTGTTTTGTGATAGGGCCCCTAAATAGCCCTGGTTTTCCTGAAATTCACTCTGTAGACCAGATTTGCCTAGAATTCAGAGATCTGCCTGCCTCTGCCCAGTGAGTCTTGATCATTCTTAGAGGTTTTCTGGTAGAAATGTGGGGCTTTTTTATGTCTGATATCATATTATCTGCAAATAGACGTAATTTGACTTCTTATCGGTATCCCTTTAATTTTCTTCTTGTGCTAGGTAGTGCTTGGAGTAATATATTGAAAAATATATTGTGGTGACAGTGGTCAGTCATGTTTTGTTCCTACTTTTAATGGGATTTCTTTGAGTCTTTATATGTCATAGTGTTGCCTGTGGGTCTGTCATGTAGTCTTTAATGTGCTGAGTGTGTTACTTCTAGTTCTACTGTAGTTAGGGTCTTTATCGTGGTGATGTTTTGGATTTTGTTATTTTGTTTCCCACTGGGATTGATCAGGACAGCCCATGGGCATGGGTGTGGAGCTAGTCACAGGAACATGGACAGTGGCTGTGCTCTGGAGGCAATTACTCCTTTCTGCTGGCCGAAGTCTACTGCCATCATTCCATCAGCTCAGACATAACTCTGGGTCTGCGTCTTTCATCCTTTCTTTGAGTTTTGTTTCTAAGACGTCTTGTAAAATATTCCTATCTTCTATTTTATTTGGTTATTTTAAACCAGTGGTTTAACTTAATAATATCCCAGTTATAGCTTAAGAAGTTAAAAAACAGTTGAGGCTCATGGGTAAAATGGAATAGGTTCTAGGTGATTATTACAAAGTTTTTCATCTAGTTGGCATTTGAAGATTGTATAGTATGCAAAGGTAGTTCTTATGTGTATATTCTGTCCATTAAATTCCTAAACATTGGTACAATCTAAGTGAATTTGTGGAATTCCTACATTTAAAGTAATTGGATTGTGTCCTTTTATGTTTGGCGTGGGCTATTGAAGTGTTTTCCAAATTTGGCCCTACACTTGAATTACCTGGAGCACTCTTTAACATACAGATTACTCCTTAACCACAGATACTCATTTGGTTAACAGTCTTGGGTTAATTCCTAGGATTGTTAAAATCCTCAAATGGTTATCACCGATTGGCATTGATGGGACATTTGAGAATTTATTATTGGATTATTCTTTTAACTGTTTCGCTGCTTGGAGAACATCTGATTTATAAAAACCATTTTGGACTGTATCATATATAAATCTAAAAATCTAAAAGTCTGCCTGTGTTTACACCCCCTTCACCCTTTATGAATATATTTACTCTTCACATTTACCCATGTTATGCTCCCAGAATATTCTTAGGTCATGGTGTCTGCAAGATAAAATCCATATTATGAAACTTGTATAACAAGCTTTTCAAGATTTGGCAACCTATACTTCCAGTCATATCATGGCCCTGACTTCCAGTCATGGGAAAATTACTTATGGTTCTGTAGTACTTCCATGGTTTCTCTAGTGCTCAGGAAGCTGATGCCTACAGTGTGAACTTGTGAGTCCTGTTGAACCTCATCTTCCTCATCATACTTCCAGTTCCTCTGTTCTTACAGTTTTGTAACTTGTCCGTTTCTTTCCTTACTCAAAATCATTGAAAGTAAGAATTTTATCTTCTCCTGTAAGCCCCAGTTACAGTGTAGCCTTTTTCTCAGAGGTGTGTAGTAAACAGCTAGTGAGTGAGTAGATGGTTGGGAGGATGATTGATAGGTTTGTACTGGATAATCTTGTATTTTTTTTTCTGGCATTAGGCTCATATATAATTGATGATTTTTAAAAGATTTATTTGTTATGCATACAGTGTTCTGCCTTCATGTCTGCTTGCAGACCAGAATTGTAGTGATGAGGTGAGTGGGCCTGCTTTTCATCCGGCCCAGCTCCCAGCTCCCGCACGGCTAGCTTATACCCCGAAATAACAACACACAAACTGT
>LOJH01018657.1:0-10729 GCA_001685095.1 Ellobius talpinus
AAGAAGAAGAAGAAGAAGAAGAAGAAGAAGAAGAAGAAGAAGAAGAAGGGGATACTTGGATACTTAGACACCTCTGGAGATAGGACTTAAGAGCTGCCAAAAAAAACCCTTATAAAGAGACTTCATGGGGTTGGAGAGAGGGGTCTGCAGTTGAGAACACTGGTTATTCTCCCAGAAGACTTGCGTTCAATTCCCAGAACCCACATGGCAGTTCACAGCTGTCTATTACTCCAGTTCCAGGGACTCAACACCTTCACAAAGACATACTTGCAGGCAAGACACCAATGCACATAAAATAAAAGTAAATAATTTTTAAAAAGAGTGAGACCTCATTGTAACTCTCCCTTGAGAGACCACAGCCATGACCCCTGTGTTCTCGGGTCCTCTTTTCTTTTCTGAGTCCCTTTCTCTCTATTCTTAACAAAACCAAACTGTGCTTTGTTTGGCTTAGCCTTGGGGCTCTTCTCATTGAAGACACAAATCTGTTTCGACTGCGTGGAGGTCTCTGAAAAGAACACAAGAGACTACTGTTGCTGTGAGCTGTCACTATCTCAGCACCACGGGTACACCATGGCATTACCCTTCAGTCACTGCGTCCCTTTCTGTCTCTGGGCCTCAGTTTCCCCAGCACAGAACAACTTAACAAAACGACCCCAAGTTCTCTCCAGTCACAAGTAATCACATATATCTTGTTGCTGGGTGAGGATGTAGCTCAGTGGCTAAGCCCTGGCTGTATAAGCATGAAGACTGGAGATGTGAGCTGCAGAAACCACCTAAGTGCCAAGTGGGCATGGAGGCCCTCCTGTGATTCCAGCTAAAAAGGGCAGAGATGGGAGATCACCAGAACAAGCTGGCTGTAGAGACTGGTCATACTGACCAACTCTAGGTTAGATGGAGAGACCCTGCCTCAGTGAAAAAGGCAGGAGAGTGATCAAGGCTGATTACAACATCAGTTTCAGGCCTCTGCATGCATACACACAGGCAAACATATATACACACGTTCACACACACGAAAATGGAAAACCAAATCAATAAAAAAAACCAAGCAAACCCTGATGACCTCTCTGGGCAGGACTGTGACCCAGGAAACCAATGTCACACCCGTCTCACACCTGCTATTACTACTTTATAACTGGCATGGTACAGTGGTGACCCCCCAAAGGGAGGGACACTACTGGCTGAGAGTATCATTCTTTGGTGTCACTTCTCCCTCCCTATGCCCCTCCTCTATCCTGCCCTCCCAGCTCTGGGAGACTGAAACAGCCTTCCTTTTACGAAATAATAATAGTGAGACTGGAGAGATAGCTCAGCAGCTGAGCACTCTGGCTGCTCTTCCAGGGTTCGGATCCCAACTGTGGTAGTTTGACAGAAAATAGTACCAAAAGGAATGGCACTGTTATGAGATGTGGCCTCATTAGAGGAAGTGTGTCACTGTGGAGGCAGGCTTTGAGGTCTCATATATGCTCAAGCCACACTCAGTGTCTCAAGCCCCTTCCTGTTATTTACATATCAAGATTAAGCTAACACCATGTCTGCCTGCATGCTGCCATGCTCCCCACCATGATGGTAATGGACTGAACCTCTGAAAATGTAAGCCACCCCAATTAAATGTCTTTTTCTTTATTAGAGTTGCTGTGGTCATGTTGTCTCTTCACAGAAATAGAAACTCTTGCTAAGACACCAGCACCAAGGGCAGCTCATGCCACCTGTAGCTCCAGTTCCAAGGGATCCAGTGCAATCTTCCGGCACATGGCAGACACACAGATACATCTATAGCCATAAAAATAAAAGAATAAGCCCAGGATGGTGGTATATGCCTGTAATCTCAGCACTTGGGAGTTGGAGGTGATAGGATCAGGAGTTCAAGGCCAATATTGACTACCTAGCAAGGCGGAGGCCAGCCTGGTCTCCACAAAACCCTGCCAAGAAGAAGAAGAGGAAGAGGAGAAAGGAGAGGAAGAGGAAGAACAAAAGAAATAATGCAGATTTTTAGAGAAAGCAATGAGAACTTGGCCATTTATGCTGCTCTTAAATTTTATTTGGAGAATTGGGTAATACCCCGAGCCCCAAAGCTTTGGACTGCATAGGCTATACCTTCAGGAGGAGTTTTACTTATGGCTGAGTTTCTATAAGGTGCCAGGCAGGCACGGAGATAATGAAAGAGTTGCTTCAGAGACGCATCTCAAGAGTTCTGTACTCACACCAAAGTTCTTCCTCCCTTTAACCATAAAATAATTCCTCTGGGCTCATTTTCTCATCTGTCAAATTGGAGATAATAATACTACCTACCTCAAGTGATACCCTTGGTCTGGACCCTGGGGTATAGGATAAAGTCAACACACAAGATTGTTATTGCTATTCTGGTGCAGAGAGAGTGGAGAGCAGCTACGCTCAGCCACAGGCTGGAGGAAGTTCCCAGTGGAATATGGATGAGGCAATGAATTCCTTTTTAGGGAGAAGCCATCAACTTCTAACCCAAAGGAGTACTAATGTTTGGACCAGATTACACGATCGCAGGTGATCCACTCCCAGGTCCGCGTCTCAGTTTTCTAATCCACTAGGAAGCTACTTATTATAGCATTGTTCACAACAGGCAAGGTATGGAGTCACGCAAGGCGATCAAAGAATGGATGGACAAATCTATATATAAGGTCATAAACATGGCGGGTACCACCGAGCCATTAGAAGGAATGGATTGTGTCATTTGTGACAACACGGAGATCATAATGTTAAATAAAACAAATCAGGCACAGAAAAGATAATTACCCCCAGGAATCCTAAACTAGAGAGCAGAGGAGAGGTCGCTGGAGGCCAGGAAGGGTAGGGAGGCTGGGCAAGGGACAGTGGTTAACAGGTAACAGTGTAACCACAGAGAAATACAGCAGGTAACAATGTAACAGCAGAGTAGTAGACTTCTGACTGTTAAAGAAGGCTATTTGTGGTCAGCCATCTTGTATCGTGTAAAATAGTTATAAGAGGATACCTATAAAAAAATAGGTAGCCCTAGCTGGCCTGGGACTCCCTATGTAGAGTAGGCTGGCCTCCAGCTCAGAGATCCACCTACCTCTGCACCCCCAAGGGCTGGAGTTAAAGGCATGCTTCATCACATCAGAACAGAATACTTCTAATGTCTTGTCGCAAAGAAATAGTAGATGTTTGAAATGATGAACAATCTATGTGCCCTGAGTTGCTCAATTGGAATCTATTCATACTGAAGAACACCACACTGTACCCATGAAGATGCCATTATGTTAGTTTAAAAGGTAGAGAGATAACTCTTGCCCAGTTGAGCAGTGCGGCTCCAGGGACAGATTCAAAACAGTCCAGAGAATTTAGGAGACACACACGCAGCCCATATCCTCAACTCCTTTAAGCCCCCATGCCCGTTTTCCTCACTATCTCCCTAGACTATTTGGTACACCTCAAGACCCTGTGCATCAAATTGCCATACGAGAATGAAAGAAGTCCCCCACACCCTCTCAACTCTACAGAGTCACAAAAAAACCATATATTATCATCACTTAAATTGCACTTGGGGTCGGCAAGATACTTCAGAGAGTAAAGGCACCTGGCTCCAAGCTAGAAGATAAGAGCGGTAGCCCGCATGTGGAAAGATAGAACCAGTTCCTACAAGTTGTCCTGGGACTTCCACACTTAAGCCAAAGCACACTCCTGTGCACGCGCGTGCACGTGCACACCCACAATTTTTTAAAGTGTAATTAAGTTATGTTCACTTCTCCCACTGTCTACACAGCTCTCAGCTGGGCACACTGTACTCATACAGAGTACACAGGCCATAAGGAGCTAGGCCTGTTGGTCAGCTTTACAGAGACCCCACCCATGTCCCTCTGGTCCCCAGTCCTTTAGAAGCCACCTGCACTCTGGTATCTACTTCATGAAGTGGGGGGAGGCTCAGAGTGGGAAAGTGTCCTTCCCAGGGTCCCAAAGGCTTTGTAGTGGCGCAACATTGGAATCCAGCTCTGCAAATGCCTGGCTCCTGGTGGCTCAACTCTTGTCTGACCTGTGGTGTTGCAAGTTAGGAGTGTACACCTTCACCCCACCCAACAAGGTTTCTTTGGGCTGTGATGTCCATGAAAGGCCCTGGGTCAAACACCACTATTCTACTCATCCCTATCCAAAAGATCTGAAGGTTAATCCCAGATTCTTAATCAGTCTGGGGTGGAAAGCAAAACCAATTTCACCCCAAACCCCTGGCACTCTGAATGTACAGATCCCATTGCCTGGAGGGAGCCGAGCTCTATCGGCAAGATGAAATCTAAAATTAGAGTCAAACTGTGGAATTTCAATTGCAGGCCCCAGAATACAGCCTGCTACTCCACAGACCAGGAATAGCACAGTGTGATGGTGCCAGACAAGAGAAGAAAGGACATTTTGCAAGCCACAGCCAGGGCCACAGTGGACTCAGGGCAAGAACGTGAAGGGTGGGGCCAGTATTCACCCAAGGGTCTGTGCAGTGATCAAAGCTTCAGGCAGCAGACACTCAAGGACCTGGCTGGGGTGTAGCAGGGACTCCGCCAAGGGATGTGATCTCTGTCAAACTGCCCTTTGTCTTTCAGGGCCTCAGTTTCCAAAAAGCAAAGCAACAATGCTCCCCAGAGAAGTAGCCAGGCTTTGTGGAGTCTGGCACACACCACTGGGGATGGAGAAAGGAGCCAGGCTTTGTGGAGTCCGGCACACACCACTGGGGATGGAGGAAGGAGCCAGGCTTTGTGGAGTCCGGCACACACCACTGGGCATGGAGGAAAGAGCAGTAAAGGATTGGGTGACCCTCTTTGGAGTTTATTAAATTGCATTTGTTTATCTATTTGTGCCTGGGATACAGCACATGGAGGTCAGAGGACAGCTTACAGGAATCAATTTTCTCCTTCTACCAAGTGGGCCCTAGGGATCAAATTCTGGTTATCAGGCTTGGCAGCTAGCACCTTTAGTGATGAGCCATCTCCCAGCCTGGGGTGAGACTCCTTAGGAAAGGGGAAAACAAAACAAAACCAGGAGCTGAGAAGATGACTCAGTCAGTGAAGTGTTTGCTGTGTTAACAAGAGGTCTTGATTTGGACCCCCAGGACCCACAGAAGAGCCAGGCCCAGCTGCACATGGCTGCAACCCCACTGCTGGGAGCGGGGTATGGGAGGCAGAGACATGTGGGATGCTGGAGCTCAGTGACTAGCAAGATTTGCTGAGCTCCAGGGTCAGGGAGAGACCCTGTCTCAAAATACCACAAGGTGGAACCAGGTGTGGCGTGCAGGTCTTTAACCCCAGCACTTGGGAGGCAGAGGCAGGTGGATCTCTGTGAGCTGAAGGCCAGCCTGGTCTACAGAGTTCCAGGACCGTCAGGGTTTCATAGTGTCTCAAAAAAAAAGTGAAGAATGGTTGATGAAAACATCTCAAATCCACCTCTTCCACAGGTACAGGTACACACCATGCTTACTACATACAACACACAGACACACCACAAATCCACATGGGACCTGGTAAGGGACCAGCCCTTCAGAATCTGTTTCCAGTGTCCCTGTTACCCGTGAGATGTTTTAAATTACATTAAGTTGCACCGTTGGCACATAGTAAGGCCTCAGTCAGTGCTTCTTTCTGGGGATGAGATGATGGTGGGGAGATGGGTCCAGCCTGAGAACAATGCTGTAATTTGTAGACGGAGGAGAGTTGGCTGCTTCATCTGCACCAAGTAGAGATAATGACAGAGAATGGAATCCCAAGAAACTCCTTAGATGGTCCTCAGTCCCCAGAGCTCTAATCTGAAAGCCACATGTAACCTTAAGCAAATCACACCCCATCCCTGAGCAGAGGCCTGCCCAGGAAAATGTGCCCGGGAATCGTGCAGTATTTGGCTCTTCTCTTCTCCAAGGAAGCTCTGTCCTTTCATGGAGCCTCCAGAAAGCAAAAAAAGCCTCTTCAGGGATTCTCGGCCCTATGGGTCGCATATCGGACATTTACATCGTGATTCATGACAGCGATAAAATTACCACAGTTATGAAGTAGCAACAGCATGATTTTATGGTTGCGGGGTCATCACAACGTGAGGAACTGTATCAAGAGTTGAGAACCACAGCTCTAGGTGAGGGGCTGGTTGTCCCTCCCATCTTAGCGCAGACAGCAGGCTGGCAGGACGTGGGAAGCCTGCCTCGAGATGGGGCACACAGGGGTGTCGGTGTATAAGTCTGTAATCCCAGCACTCGGGAGGTAGAGGCAAAGGGGTCAAAAGTTCTAGTTGACTATCTGGTAAGGGAGGCCACTCTGGGCTACGGGGACCCTGTCTCACAAAAAAAGCAGCTACACTGTCATTGTTGTCTCCTTTCCTGGGATTGGGCAATACCAACACAGCTCACAACTCCCTCCCTGAATCCCGCCTTTCTCTCCTACCCAGTTTCTTCAGGCAAGAGGAGGCGGGGCACCCAGGCAGGTGGGCGTGGTCTCATTCCAGCCCAGCCAGAGCAAGCTCTGAGGCCAGATCCACTGAGCCCAGCTTGCACCTGCATCCACACCTCCCCAACTGCCCCTTCTCTATCCTGAGCTTGCCCTTTCTGAAGCTGTCATGTCTGCGACCAAGAGTGCTGTGGATCCCCAGGTAGCCACCACTATCAAGCTGGACCTCGTGTCGTCTCCTGAGAGTACCAAGAAGGTGCAGAGCCAGGATCCTAGTCTCGGGAATGGGACCTCCTCAGAGTCATCGAAGAAGACCAAGGGCATAACGTGAGTGCCGCTCCCTGCCACCCCATGTCTGCTCCCATCAGCTTCCAGCCTGGACCTCGAGGTGGGTGTGTCTGACCCTCAACCTACTGTGCCACCAGGAACACTAAAGAGGAAAAAGTGGCAGCCACGGGCTGCGTCAAATAGGAAATTCTAGCTGAGGCCAGGTTTAGACTTTGAAAAGCCCTGAGGGGGAAACTGAGGCCCAACAGCTTTAAGCCACGTGCTAAGGTTTACAGACAGAGACGAGGCTAGAATATAGTGCTATTTGGGGCTTTTGGTGTCTAGGAAGGGAGGCAGAACTTGGAAGGAAGCTGGGATCAGCATGTAAGACCACAGTGGCCTCACCAACCCACAAGCAAGCCTCTCCCTGCAGCAAGCCTGGCCTTTGCTGCCACTAAGGTTGCAATGGTGCTGCTCAAAGAAGAACATGTAGGAGATTCTAGTTTCTTCCAGTTCCTGAAAGATGGAGTCTGGAGCAGGGGGCATTCACAAAGGTTTTCAGAACATGGCAAGCTGCAGGACTCCGGCATTTTCTCCCTCCTTTAACGTCATCAATACAGCAGTCCAGCTAGCTCAGGCTTAGGCTTTAAGAGGCCAGTTTGACACCATCCGTGTAGTACATCACTTCACCGAGGACCAGAAGGACTGGGTTCGGGTGGAAGCCTGCCCTTCTCTCCTACAAATCATCTTTCCTCATATGTAAAGCAGGGAGGAGCAGGTATGACCCAGGACATTAAAGGAGTGTGTGTGTGTGTGTGTGTGTGTGTGTGTGTGTACTGAAGGTGAATGTGGAGGAGGAGAATGTGTGGCAGAGGGGGAGAAGGTGGCTGAAAGAATGGACTCAGTCTCTCCACACCACCTACAAGACACTGCAGGAATGGACTCAGTGGTTGCTGGCAGGATGACGTGGATCCTTTCTTTGTCTCTGGAACTGGTCCTGGGCCTTCTGCGTGCTAGAGATCATTAGCGCGAGCTGTCAAGGCCCGCGGGTCACCTGCAGAAGAGCAGGGGTATTTCTCAACTTTTGAGAACCAGCTGACTGTCGTCTGTGTCCTGGATGGTTGAAGTGGCAATTTCAGTTACTTAAAACTTGAAAGAATAAAGCAAGCACTAGTCAGAGAGGACCTGTGGGGCTTGGAGACAAGTCACATAGGCTGGGTAGGCATGCAGTTGGTGAAGTCTGGCATCCTGGGTTCAGTTCCCACTTACCAGCTGGAGAAAGTGATAGAGTCTATAAACGATGGCTTGCTCCTCCCAGGATGGTTGCGCCTTTGATTTGAGCATGAAGCCCCCACGCGTAGTACCTGTGTACTCTTAGCTGCTTAATAAGATCTCTGATGGTGGCTCCAGGTCACCAAAGGAGTCAGAGATGGAACCCAGGCCTCCTGGCTCCTGATCCAACATGTTGCATGGCTTAACACACGGCAAGCTGGCAGAACGGCTACAAGCTAAATTCTGATTTCCTAAGTCCTTTAGTTAGAAATTTCCTAAGTGACCCGTTGACCCCTTCCCAGTTGCAAAACAAGCCCATCATGGGGGCCAGGGGGTATAGTTCTCTGTCAGCAATGTTGACACCCACAGGGAAAGCGAAAGGCATGCAGGGCTCTCCACCCCCTTTCTCCTCCAATTGTCCTTTAACTCCTACCAATCCACGGGAAGTTCTTCCGATGCTAGAGGACCTGGGGGTTAATGCAGAGGCTGGGAGTTGGGTGAAGTCTTTCAGAATAGCTTTGTTCTTCTTCACATTTTCAGAGGCTCTCCGGAGTCAGACATGTGCTCCCACAAAATGACAGAGCTGGATAAGTAGCAGTCTTGGGTTGTAATACTGGTTTGTCTGATTTCAAAACCCAGGCTCCTTCCAGGCTCCTGTCACTGGCTTAAGACGATCTGCTGGCTGCAAGGGCTTTTGGGGGGAATTTCTAAGGCTTCTGAAGGGTTAGATAAAAGCCAAGGACTCTGTTTCACAAGGTCAGGATACAGAGGCATCTAGAAGAACACTGGGTTTGAAATTCACTGGGAGAGAAAGTCCCAACTTGGAATTTTTCTCCCCTAATGACCTTGTTCTCCAAATCAACTTCAATCTCTCTTAAAGAAATAGTAAATCAGGGCTATGGACACAACTCAGTTGGTGGAGTTCCTGTGTAGAGGGCATGAAGCCCTGGGTTTGACCCCCAGTACTTCATGAAGTGGGCATGGTGGAACCTATGGCACTGGATGGGCACCTATGGCACTGGATGGGCACCTATGGCACTGAATGGGCACCTATGGAACTGGATGAGAGGTGGAGGATGGAAATCAGAAACTCAAGGCCACCCTTGGCTACATAGTGAGCTTGAGGTCAGCCTGTGCTACATGAGACTCTGTCTCAAGAGAGAATGAGAGGAGGGGGAGAAATGGAGAAGGAGGAAAGAAAGAAAAAGAAAGAAGAAATCATGGGTGATTGCTGAGGGCACCTCTCAGTAGCAGAACACTTGCTTAACATGTACAAGGCCCTGGTGTGATCCTGAACACCATAAGTAAGCAATAACAGAAAGAGTGGGAGTCCTTTGCTTTAGTTTGGGTTTTACTGGGTTAGGGGTCATGCCATTCCCCAGACTTAATGTCCTGGACTAAGAAGAAAAAGAAAACCTCTCTGGAGATCAATCCTCAGATGACCCAGGTCCCCTGAGCTATTACTGAGAAGTCATAGGAACTTTCATTTTTCCTATCTGCCTTTCCCCCTTTCTTGGAGTGCAATCTTGTCTCTGCCACAACTTGGGAAGCCAGGTTGGTCTCTGGACCTCAGTTTCCTCCGTGATGACTCTGGGCTGCCTCTTTCTTCCCTTGCCTTGGATCCGCCTCTTAGAGTTCAGCAAAAGTGAAAGACAGCTGTGAAGCAGCTTGGCTTCCAGCCCCAGCTTCCCAATGTAACCGTGGACAAATCATTTAGGTACTTTTGTGTCTCCATTTCCTATCTGTAAACTAAAACCCACATCAATGCCTACTTTATTGTCTTGCCAAAAAGATCGAATAAGATGTTATATATAAACTTTTAGTACTTTTAATACAGTTAGTGCTTCATGGCACAGAGTTGCTAATGCCAGGACAATTCTGGACAACTTGAAATGGGTAGTCACCTTCCAGGAGACCCACATGTGCCAAGCAAGGATATAGGAGCATCAAGGTGGCCATGAACTTACCTGCCCAGTTTAATTGAGGTGTTGACAGGCGATGAGGGAATGGTTTCTAGATTCTTTCCCTTCCCCACTTCCATGTCCTCTTACATCCTCCTCCTGCAGAGGGTTCCAGACATTGGTTCACCTGGTCAAAGGCAACATGGGAACGGGGATCCTGGGACTCCCCTTGGCTGTGAAGAATGCAGGAATCTTGGTAAGATCTGTGGGGTGCAGAAGGAGACGGTAATGGGTTAAGATAAGTGTTTCCTGGGATGGTAACTGAACCCAAAAGGGACCTAGAATCTAAGCATCAAGACTGAGTATCATTTCTGCCTTGGCCACATGTTCTAGGAGTACTTTTTTATCCACTTTCGGGCTTCAGCTTCCTCTTTTGTAGAATGTAAGGTCGGAGTTGGACCAGTTATTCAATCTGGCTTTACAGAGCCTTCGTGTCCTTGAGGGTACCTCAGAGGCTACTAAAGGGACATGTAGTTAAGACTTTGGGTCCCCTACTCCCATCACAAACTTCATCATGATTACTTCATGTACTTTTTGGGCATTACATAAGATTGCTTTTGGAAAGATTAGCAAAATGGCTTTCCACTCAGTTTTCTAGAAAGTTCTTTCAGAGCTAGCAAATGGTTCAGTAGATAAAGGCGCTGGCAGCCATGTCCAAGGAACCGAGTTTGATCCCTGGGACCCACATGGTAGAAGGAGAGAGAAAGAACTCCTCTGATTTCTGTTCTCTAACCTCTGCACGTACTGTGGCATGCTGGAGCCCGCATCCCCAAACAATAACCGAGAGAGAGAGAGAGAGAGAGAGAGAGAGAGAGAGAGAGAGAGAGAGAG
>LOJH01018658.1:1895-16143 GCA_001685095.1 Ellobius talpinus
GGTTGGTTTTTGGGAAATCAAAGCAAGAGAATCCCAGATGGTTCCTACAGAGCATCGATCTGTGCGGCACAGTACATAGCTTAACTTTTGTCAATAATTATGAAAAACAGAGCTGATGACCAGAGCAGCGACAGAGACTGAGCATTCTAAGAACCCATCTGTGTCAACGATGCAGATGTACGTTGGCCAAGCGTCTCACTTAGAGACAAACTTCATTCAGTCGCTCAACAACACTGCCTAGTTTTCCGTTTCCTATTGGCTCATTTTCTTTATCCTAGCAGGACCACTTTGATTACAGGAAGTGGACAGTTAATTCATCCTACCTCATTAGCTAGAAGGATTTGAAAAGTGTGATGCCAGTGAAGACAGCTCTTCCCTAGTGCTGCCTCTCTCCTTACTGCAGTCCCAATACGTATTTTGATAGAGTTATCTTTTGTAGTGTGAATAATCTTGTGCAAACCTTGGCTAATGCCCCCTCACTAGCCACATTAACAGCTCCATGGTAGAATGCCTAGCTCTCGAGTATAAGGCTCTAGGTTCGTTCTTTGGTATAATAACAAAACAGAAAGCATCCTTGCTCGGTGGCAACTAGATTGTTGGGAAATTCAGTGGAGAACTATTCAGCAGTGGGGAAAGGCAGGAGAATACAGGAATTTCTTAGTGGTAATGAACACATAGGTATGATTTTTTTTAAGTATATGACTGTAACTCTATAGAATACATGGTCACTATACTAGCCTGCTCTAGCAAGTCTAAGGAGCCAGGGCTGGTTCTGGGAATCAGATAAGTCAAGAATGTTCCCTGCTGGGTCGCAGTTTCTAATTTTAGATGAAGTCATGTAGCCTGTGGGACATTCAAGAACACAGCTATAGGAAAACATGATCTCTCACATCTCATTTTAGAATTACACTTGTCGAAACCTGAACGTAAGGAAATTTGGCGAAGTCCATCCCAATCACAGAAGCATCTGTCTTTTGGCCCGGCAGCCCTACTTCCGAGTGTCTCCTAGTTTCCTATAGGCACCCTTCCACACATGAAACAACGCTGCCATGGTTCATGGGCACAACTGGAAACAATCCAACTGCTTTGCCATCCACAACTGACTGGGTCATAAGGCATGATCATTTGCATAGTGGGTGTCATGTGCCTACAAAAGAAAAGAAAAAATGGCTTGACACATCAAGAAAGAAAGTAAAATCTAAATCTAAAAATCTTCCCTTACCCCCTTAAAAATAAAATACAATAGCAGAATTCCTATTAAGGACAGAAATGGTGTATTTTAAGAAAAGCAACATTTATAAGAATTATTATTCAGGAAAAAGAGAAATCTTGGTATGAGGGCTCACATCTGTAATCCCAGAACTTCCAATCCCAGCGGCCAAGGCAGGAGATTCAGGCGTACGAAGCCACCATGGGCTAGATAGTAAATTCAGGACCAGTGTGGGCTACCTGAGACCTGGGAAACACTACTGGCTTCACTGATGTTCTGCAAAGCTGGGGGATGGGATGAGCATTACTTTCCCTAAGGTCTCACAGCCTTGTAGGAAGCCAACTCTGGGTGATCCAACATCACCCCTTTCATCCTCTCTCTGCCTCCTTAACGCCAATTTAATCCTCCACTTGCCCAGCTGGAACAGTGTTTAATTCAAAATCTTCCTCCTTCCCTCCCTTTCCTCCTCTTTCTGCCCCTTCTCCTCGTCCCTGCCTCTTCCTCTCTTTCAACAAGGTCCTTCTGGATCCCCAACTCTGTCTCATTTGTGCACTTTTCCTCTGTCCTTTTCTCTGGATGTTTAGTTTTACCGTCTTAGGACTTTCCCACACACTATTTCTGCTGCTTTGGTTGGCCTTGCAGGGGCTTTCAATTTCACTGCTTCAAAGAGTTCTTTCATTAAGTCTGCCTGCTCTCTCGGAATCAACAGTCCCTGTTGCCTTCTGTTTCCTTCATAGCTTTCAGGATTTGAGCTGAACGTGGAAGCTCAGTAAAATAGGGACCATGCACGCAGCCTGTATCCCCTGTATCTACTGCTGAGAAATAGTTGGTTCTCATCAGGCTGTGTTGAATGGATTTTTAGAAATGGTCCTTTTGCTTCTCAAGTGGAACAGGTGTTTCGCATGTAACCTCAAAGGCGCATTTCCGACCTAGGCACCAGGGCATCTCAGGTTGGACTTCTTCAGCCTTTGGTGCAGTCCTATCCTACCATGATCACTTTTGGGGGCAGAGAGGCTGCACATCTTGGGGTTCACAGTAGGGCAGACAAGGATGCGATGAGTGGTTTCCAAGCCTGCATGTTTCAGAGTTTCAGATCCCAAAGGGCACTTGAGTCTCTGTCTGCATCTAATTTTTGCACAGCCGATAATTATTTATAGCAGTTTATCTAGCTGGCATATCATGCTGCTGGGACTGAAGTGGCAGCGTTGACAATAAGCTTGCCAATTATGCATTATTTTGGGCCTTTCTGTACAAGTCTATTTTCTAACAGACCAAAAATGATCTTCATTTAGACTCTCCTTTTTGTGATTCCCCCTCCCCCATGTCTGCTTGTGAATTAAATTTGAGAGATCTCAGAAGGCTGAATTTAGCAGTAACCGCCTTGGACCTACCACACACTAAAGCTCAAACTCATCCCGTCATTCAGTTTTACCAATAGTGCCCCCCACACTAGGAATGAATGTCAAGGAAAAGCCAGTGGAGGGTACATGTTAGGTTTTTAAATTGTTGAACTGGGCTGAGTAGAGTAGTAGCGGTTTCAAGAATGTGTTCACTACTGTATTCAGTGTATTCTTCTCTTGCCTTTGGCTCATACCCAGATCTCTGAAGATGTCAGAGAACCGTAGAGCACAGAGGGCCAGCTGCAGCTGCAGCCAGAGATACTTCAGCTCACAGTGGTTCTCAACCTTCCTAAGGCTGTGATCCTTTAAGACAGTTCCTCATGCTGTGGTGACCCCCAGCCATACAATTATTTTTGTTGCTACTTCATAATTCTAAGTTCGCTGCTGTTATGAATCGTAATGGAAATATCTGTGTTTTCTGATGGTCTTAGGTGACCCCTGTGAGAAGGTCATTAAGTCCCAAAGGGGTGGTGACCCATGAGTTGAGAGCTACTACTCTGTTCATTTGGGGGTTCTAGAGAAATGACTCAGTGGTTAGGAGCACTTGCTGCTCTTCCAGAGGACCAGAGTTTAGTTCCCAGAACTCATGTCAGGCAGCTCACAGCAGCCTGTAACTCCAGCTCCAGGGAATCTAACAAGTTCTTCTGGCCTCAGTGGGTAACTGTATGCCCATGGCATGCACTCACACAGACACATAATTTTTTAAAAGCAGAAGAAAAAAAATTTCATTTTTCTGGCGACTACATAAGGACCTAGAAGGTAGAGTGACTTGCTTGTGGCAAGGAGGAGGTTATGGCCATGACCAAATGTTGCTGTGCTGTGTCCACTCAGGCTCCATGTTGCTCTTCTGTGCCTCCCTGTCAAGCTCACCACTTCCCATCTCTACCCCATTCATCTCCACATCCGGTCTCTCAGTCCCTGGGTAAGATGAAGGCTGAGCTTTCTATTTTCTACCCAAGTCAGGGTGCCCACCTGGTAAGACTGAGTCTTCCATCTGTGCAAGGTTCCCAGGGTGGCTGGAACCGTGCTATGAACTGTGGTCTTGGCCGACAGAATGCCTCCCTGTCCTGGAGGCTAGCATCCATCGTCTGCTAGCAGGGGTGGTTTCTTCCGAGAATATGAGGGAGAAAGTGTTCTTTGCCTCTTCCAGCTTCTAGCACCTCCAGGAATTCCTTGGCTGTGTTACTGTCTCTCCAATCTCGGCCTCCATCTTTGCATGCGTGCCCAGCTTCTCTGTGGGCATCTTTGCCTTGTCTTCCCTCTGAATGCGTCTGTCTCTGTCTCTAAGCTTTTCACTTCTCTAAGGGCATCAGTCATTGGAGGAGGATCTAGCTTAGTGACCCAGTTTCAACTTGATTACTTCTGTAAAGAGCCTGTTTTCAAACCAGGTCACCTTCTAGGGTCCTAGAGACTACAACTTCTTATCTTTTGGAATTATACACATTTCAAGCCAGGACACCATCCAAAGAGTGTTCCCTGCCAGTTAAACTGCAAAACTACCACGTGTTAGAGGGACCCATGCAAGGGCAGATAGACAGCTGAGGGGAGTGTCTCTGCACCCAGATGGTGTTTAAACAAATAAGCAGACAGAAGCCTAAACTTAAAAGTGTTATTACTGGGCCAGGTGCTGTGGCCTGTACCTTTAATCCCACCACTCAGGAAGTAGAGGCAGAATCCTGTGAGATCTATGCCAGCCAGGGCTACACAGTGAGGCCCTTTTGTAAAACCCAAAAGCATTATTATTATTGCTGTTCTTGTTACCACTTTCAATATTCTCCTTGTTCATATTTCTGTGATTTACCCATTCATTTATTCATTCATTCATTCAATCATTTATTTATTCATAAATTTGTTGTTAAATATGGTAGGCCCTATTCTAAGGCAATCAATAAAACAGACACAAGTTCTGATCTTTGTTGTTCTGGTTTTTACATGGTTTCATTGTGTCCTCTCAAGGCCTATGTGTTGAAAATGCAGTGCCTAATACGGGGGTAACAGCTAGGATGTGGTGGTACCTTTAAGAAGTGGGGGCACAACTGGAGGTTGCTAAGTATCTTAAAGTGTCCTCACGGATGTTAAAGTAGCATGTTCTCCCAGTTTCTTGTCTCATCCTGTGATCTCTCTTTCTCACATGTAATCCCATCACTGTGATGGTAGCCCCATGAGGTCTACAGCAGAGCCAAATGATGTCCACACCTTGTCCTTAAATGTACTTGACTATGAGCTGAAAGGGTACATTATCAGAGATTTTATTACAGCTGTGGACAATGGAAAAACTTATAAACTCATGGAGTTTATATTCTAGTTGCAGGAGACAACAGATGTAAATTAAATACACAATCATGTTAGATCGACATCCAGAGTATGAAGCAAAAAGAAACACGGAAGGGCAAATCCTAGGAGAAATAGTGATGCATTTCGGGTTACTCAGACAGTAGAGGTGATACTAAAGATACAGGTCCAAGGAAACTAGATCAGCATCTGGGGAAAGTGCCTTCCAGACAGAAGGACAGCCATTGCAAAGGCTGTGGAGTTACAGCCTGGCTGGAATGGTTGACAGCAGCAAGGAGGTGAATTGGGCTAGACAAGGAGGAGCAATGGGGAATGGTCCAGAGGCGATGAAGCTGAGAACAGAGGGTGGAAGAGGCACGTGAAACCAACACCACGGGACGATGCTGAAGGGATGCTGGCCTCTCACTTAGATAGACCTAACCCCACAAAGAAGGCTTAGAAAGGGGAGTGATTCCATCTGACTCAAATTTATACCTTTTGCCCATAGGATAGAAGCAGGGCAGGGACCATAATGGTGACCAAAGGAGGATGTGCTGAGGGCCTGAACCAGGGAGATGAGCAGAGTGGGTGAAAGAGCTTTCATTCCAGACTCTAGAACTCTCAGTTACATAGAGGTAATTCTTCCCCGTGGACTGGGTATGGTTTGCGGGAGATGGGGGTGTCAAGACAAATACTAAGAGTTTTGAGTCCAAGCATGGAGAGAGATAGTTATCATTAACCTGGATCTGAAAAACTGAGATTCAGAGCTCACTTTGGGGCAAGTGTGAAAGGTTCATGAGACTCCTGCATGGAAATATCATATGGCGTGAATTAGGACTATATTTGTCAGCCCCACCCAAACACTCAGTATTATCCTTTCCTTTCCCAGTACAAACCATGGCCTTTCCCCTCCCTCTGCTCGTTCACTCCGGTGTCTGGGGCCTCACTGACACGTCCCTCTTCCCCGAGGTGCTATCTCAACTTGCTACTTCCTATCTAAAGTCAGAAGCACCCACTGGCTTCATATTTTCTTTCTACAGAGTCTGAATCAAATACCGCAGGCGTTGAGGTTTTGGTGGGAGCCTACATACAGGCTTCTCAGACACTTTGCTCACCCTTCTTCACACACACAGTACTCCTCTGACTTCAGCTATGGGCTCTGCCTGGGCATCTGATGCCTTCCCTTTGCTCTCCCGTCTGCAACAGTGATGGTTATTGAACAATTTGGTCCGAGTATCTTCCATGGTCCAAGTATCTTCCGTGACAAAGATGTAAGCACTCCACATGGAGCACCCACTTCACAGTAACTCCTACTGGAGGAGAACGGGGATGGGGGGCTGTGTTATCTTCTGGGATGAAGATGTAAGTCTGCACCGAGCACCCGCTTCACATTGACTTCACATTCACAGTGACTCCAACTGGGAGCAGGTAGTTCTGATTCCTTTCTTTCGTATCTGCAGAGCTGTGTTCTGGGGTGTATCGCCTGACTTTCTTCAAGTCTCCTCCATCTCTCCGGGGGTCCCGCCTCTCCAAGACTGATAAAGAAACAGGCAGAGGGAGGGGAGGAGGGAAGGCCAGGTTGGTACTTGGGTGTTGAGCTCTTGACTTTGATCTAACTCACTGTTGGCCTTTGGTCCTTTCTGGCTCCCAGCCCTACCCTCCTGAGCCCCGTTAATCATTAGTACATTTCTAAGAAGGAGATAAATTGTGCCATATAAACACTGCAAAAGAGAAAAACAAAGCCCAATTCAACTAAACAAGTTTATTTGAGCACGAAATGGATTCTAGAACCAGCTGAAAACATGGTTCACCTCACCCCATCCCCACCCCATCCTACCCTGCCACATACACACATGCTATGAGGATCCTATTTTAACAACCAGGGAGAGGAGAAAGGACAAACAGATATTACCTGGGGCATAATTTGATAGCTTTCATTCTGGGATTAACTGAGGGGGTAGCTGCGGTGACTGGCTGAAGCTCACTTAGTTATAATAGTTACTCTTGGTTAGGTTAAAACACACTTGTAAATCAATTTAGATTGTAGTTCATTAGCTATGGGATTCCTTCAGGTCAATATGTTGTTCAAATGCAAGGGCTGGCGTGGGCCAACGCACCCGCAACAGCAGCATTCGCTTCGCTCTAAAGTTCATTTTGGCTTTAATTCTAACTCTGTTACCTCCTTGGCTATGCTGGGCAAGCCACTCATTCTTTCTCATCTTGCTCGTTTCTACAATAAACGAGTTATATATAAGTATATAAAGTTATCTATAAGTATAAATATATATGTATGCACACATATCTTAGCTAGCACAGTATTATACATAGAAATCCAGGGACTAAATACCATCTTCCCAGGGCATTCTGGGATTTCTTGCTGCATTGTTCTAGTTTCAGCATGGTATCAGCTCCTTGCTTACTGGCCTTGGTCAGTTCCTGAAGACAATATTCACAGGACTCATAGGTGAGTCCAGTTTGAGATACGTCGTACACAGAATTGGATGACTGATGTGTCCCAGGGGCAATGAGGGCCAAGGGTACCTATGGGAGAGCCACAAGGAGCTCTGGGGATCCCATGTGAATCTCATTTAAGACTTGGTCTCGAGCTAATGGCCTAATTAACCATGGGACCAATATTTACTTCAGTCCTTGTTGCCTGAATAGTGTATGTTCTTGAACTTCCAAGCAACCATGTGTGTGTATGCGTGTGTGTGTGTGTGTGTGTGTGTGTGTAAGCGTGCATGTGTCTGTGTGTGTGTCAATCAAGGAGAGAAAGAAAAGCTTGGTGAAGTGCTAGTTAAAAAGCAAAAGAAAACTCTTTCAGTACTGACCCTCTAACCAAGCAAGAAATACAACAGGAATTTCGTTTTTCTCAGGGATTGTGTTGTAAATAGTCAGTGTGCAGAACAGGATAGGCACAGAGAAGGTAAACAGACAGAAGGGTATTCTGTGAGAAAGCGCGGCCAGTTTCTATCCACTCCAGTTTAAGAGTGGGTGCTTTGGGGCCTTCCCTACTGTTTGCTCCCAGGGTTTAGTCCTGTCTCCTTGTCTTTCCTTCTTCTCTGGGTTCTCTCGGGGCTGCTGAGACCTTTGTTCTAGGTCTCCATGCCAATGACCCAAGTAGTCTAGAATGGAATCTAGATGCTTGGCATTTCTCAGTAATTCCTGTGACTGCTACCGAGGACCTTAATATTATAGGATGGCAATGCGGGGACCTGAGATTAGCTCTTATATGTCTATGCCTGTTCAGGGTAGATGTTAAAAAATATTCTATGGATAATCAGTATCTAGTTGCATTCTTCCTCAACTGAACAGAAAGAACCTTCTAAGGTTCATCTAGTACAGCCTTGTTGGAGCACATGGAGCACAAGATCAACTAGCAAATAATTGTTGAATGAATGAATACGCCCATAACCTAATTAATGAACCATAAGACACAGAAGTCCTTGTTACAAACATGTCATTGCCCTTCAGATCTCAATGTGTTCCTCCAAAAGGCATATGTGTTGAAGGCTTCCCCATGGTTCCCCATGCCTCAATGTCCAGAGTAGAGCTTGGTTTATAGAAGTAGATGGTTGGGAATGTCCTGGCACACTCAGTCTTTCACTGTCTCTGTCTCACTAGTTTTTACACATTTGTTTTATAGACTTAATAACAGGAAGTGTACACCACTTTGGATCTTCACTTGGCATTAACTCAATCTGAAGGAGATGTCCCATGCTGAACCTTAATATCTAAAAAAGGCTCTTAGTCATGGTGTCCCTTTATATTACTTTTTTTTGGTTTTGTTTTCATTACCTGTCCCCCAACTAAACTAAATGTGAAGGTATTACTACTTTTAAACATTTTCCCCAAGGCTTCTAATACATGGCTAGGGGTGAAGATCATTTCTCAAATCGTATGGGCCCTCATTTGCTTTTGTTTATTGTTTGTTCAGCTGACATCTCTTATTTGGTTTTACTTAACCTTTTCCTGTTTGCATATCTGATGTGTTAGTTGTCCTGCTCAGTGCTGTGATTAGACTACACAACAGAAGCAGCTTAAGAAAGACTTAAAGAGGGCAGTGTGAGTCCAGTGTGGCAGGAAAGGCACGGTGACTAGCTTGTTGCACAGTTGTTACGTCCCAGTAGCAGAAAGGAAGCCAAGAATCTACTAGAGGCAGCTCCAGGGTATCACTCTCAAGGCTAGCTCCCCAGGAACCCACTTCCTCAAGTCAAGGATTCCTCCTGAAGATTCCACAGCCTCCCCAAACAGCACTGCTACCGGGAGACCAGGTGTTCAGAGTCATGAGCTTAGTGAGACTCTTCATATTCAAACCACTACATCTGATAAACACACTATCCCACTCCACCCATGTTCTTAAACTGAATCTCTATCTATGCCCAAGAACAAAGACCTATTATTCTCCTTCTGAGTAACAGATAGCCATCAACTCTAAAGAAAAGCTCATTCAGCCAGCTCTAAATGAGCTCACCATCTTTTTGTTGTTATTGCTTGTTTGTTTGTTTTTGATATTTTTTCAAGACAGGGTTTCTATGTGTAGCCCTGGAGGTGAGTCCTAGGACTCACCCTGTAGATAAGGTTAGCCTTGAACTCAGAAATCCTCCTGCCTCTACCTCTGCCTCCCAAGTGCTCGGACTAAAGGCATGCAACACCAACTTCATTCTTAAACAGCATGCTCATTTCCTTCTATGAGGAGATAACAGACAGTTCTGAAATGCATTATGTTCTATGAAGAAAAGGATGTTGTTTGATACGACTTGGTCCCAATAGTTTTGTTTTTGGCTAGTGAGAGGACAGCTAGCTTCTCTGCTCTGCTCTAAAAGAGTGAATGCAAAGCAGATGCAAAAAGAATGCATTAGTTGGCTTTCAGTTACCACAACAAAATGCCCAAGATGATTGACTGAAAAAGACGGAAGGTTTATTTTGGTGCATAGTATTGGAGGTCAGCGATCTGCTGGCCTTATTGCCCTTGAGACATCGCTGCTGGTGGGTACAATGGAGCGAAACCGGTTACCATTCACCTCTTTGCAGGAACCAAGAGACAGGAAGAGGAAGGACCAGGGTCTGCTATACCCTGCTTCCAACAACCTACAGGCCTCTCACTGAGTCCCATTTCCTAAAGATTTCCCCAGACCCCAGCAGTGCCCTTTGGATGATAGGCCTTTAATACAGGAGCCTTTAGATAACATTCGTTCTAAATCATGAAAATGAGGTATCAACAGAAGGACCAGGCACCAAGACTTGCCAAATCAAGTAGGGCATACATACATGCTCAGCCAAGAATGTCTCAATGCCAAAGCAAGAAAGAAGGAATGATGGACTCAAATTGCAGAATGATTGTCTATGATTCCTCCAGAGTACATGCAAAGGGCTTGATTCTACTTAATCCTTCTCTTCCTCTGGGCTTATAGCATTATTTTTCTCATCGTTGAGACTGGACACCTGACAAGAACTTAGGAGGCGAGGTTTAATTTTGGCTATCAGGCCAAGAAGGAAGAGTCCATTGTGGCGAGGAAATCATGGTGGCAGGATTGTGAGGCCACCGGCAAACACTGCATCTGCAGGTAGAAGGGAGAGAGAAACGAATGCCGGCGCTCAGTGAGACCTCTGGAAACATCTCCACAGACACAGCCAGCAGTGGGTGTCCTTGGCGATTCCCAATCCAGTCACGCTGACGGTGAAGATTCACAGGGATATATAATGGAGGCTTATATGTGACAACAGTTCCTACTGCTACTGCAGCATCGGGCCCAGGGTTCTGACCCTGCCATTAACGTTGTCCCTCCTCCACTCCATGCTGGGCAGGAGCCCTTATTCTCCTTCCCTGCCTACTAAGAATACGCAGCAGTTGTCTCACTAACCGCACTGCACATTTCACTCAACCCTACTTGACTTTTTGAAAGGATGGCTTATATTATATTTATATTTTTAATGTTCACTTTCCATGGCTTACAAAAGCTTTATGCTTGGCCATTGAAGAAATGTCTCAGAGGGCTGTAACTCCCCTTTGCTTCAGTTATCTGGTGCACTATTGCCACATGTGGGTAAATACAACTGTCCTTTCCAAATAACGAGAGCAAATGGGACCCTTCTACCGCCATTCTCCCTTTCACACAAGGTACAAGGGTGAAAGCCTCCAGCTTTGTAGGGTGTCCACCGGATAAATATTTAATAGGAAAGAGCACTGGGTTAAAAGTCAGTGCAGAAGTCCTCCTGGTCAGCAGCCTCCACCTTTGTCCCCTTTCCACTCCCTTCCATCAGACTCAACCCAGTCTGGCCTCCAGGAGCCTTGAAAACCTAACCAGAGAGTCTGCTATATTCTCTGGCCTCTGCTTTGCTCTGCAATGCCACTGCCCCACAATGAACTCAGTTTTGTTTATCATCGCCAACCATGTTGGTCCTGGGGACTCTGAGTTTCTCACTATGTAGTACCAGCCATCCTCCCAGGGACAAGTAACCTGTTCCTGATCATGGGGCCCACTACTGGGGGCCGGGTACCAAACACTGACTGCTGATATGAGCACTCAGCATCAAACACTCCTAGTTTCTCCTCTTATATTCCACAGCTGCCAAAGCTAACACTTCGGCCTGCACTCATGGTCGGAGTCTTTACTGTTTGCTAGACCGTGCCTTCCCTGGCAAAGGCCTGCCAGCGTCCACACCGAGTATTTGTCCTATCCAGGCAGGTTTGCCTAGTCTTTGGCTCTGATCCTCGAGGTCTGAGCCATCTGATAAAAATCCAGGATAGGAGAAATGATTCTAGTCCTGACTCTTCTACACGACCTCCCTGAGCCTCTCTACCTTAACATCAGGATGGGTGGGCATTTTAAAGCTGCTAAATGGGGGCTGAAGACAGGTATAGCTACACCTCCATGATCGCACCTACAATTTGGGGATTCAGTGAACCCCGTATATTCACAAACAGTACGATAGAAAGTCCTGTCTGTCAATACACAAACTATATTCCTTTGCCCGGCCTATAATTATGGGGTTTCCAAAACAAAGCAAACAGTAGATGGCTACAGGCTTCTATCCAAGAGGGAGGACCCCTTTAGACCCAAGAGGAAGGACTAGGAATGGGTGCTCAAAAATTTTTGTCCTCAAGGCAAGTATTTCTTGGGACTCCTTTTCAATGAGGCAGCCAGAATCAAAAGATCATGAGCTACAACTTGCAGCTGTCATTGCCCAGAGCAAACCCCTCTGCGGAACTATTGCCCACAGATGCACTGCTAGTAACGCTCATGAAATCAGAATCACACCAAAGTCAGCTTAGAAGAAGCAAGGCTGCCATCCAAAGACAAGAGGCTTGCAGGGGTGTGTGCTTCCATTCACCCCCCTCCCCAGCATGGTGTGCATATAGAAGCCTATCTCCGTTCTTTATTATTTCTACAGATGTACCCTGAGTTCTGGGAGACGAGGCTAAGCCCCATGCCAAACCTCCTTTGGTTTGGCAAACTGTGTCGTAGGCACATTGTTGGGTTAAAAAAAAAAACGGAGATTCTTTATAGATACTCCTAAATTGTCTATTCTGGGTCTTATTGTGTAGCCCAGCTGGCCTCAGAGTCATACTCCTGCCTCAGTTTCCCAGCTGCTTTGACTTCAGGTGTTTGTCGCCACACCTGACTCAATAAATTCCTTAACTGACTTCCCTCTTCATACATATACGTCAGTTAACAGTCTAATAGAGGGCATAATTTTTACCCTGTAAAAGCTGACAAAATGGAGACTAGGGAGATGATTTATTCAGTGAAGTCCTCGCTGTGCAAGAATGAGGAACAAAGTCCAGATCCCAGCACCCACATTGCACCAGGCCTGGTGAAAAAATTTAAAAAAGGCATGATGGCATGGGCCTGCAATCCCAGCACTGGGGAGAGACTGGAGCATTCCTGAAGCTCACTGGCCAATGAGTCTCACTGAATCAATGGACTCCAGATTTGATGAGAGACCCTCTCTCAACACATAAGACAGAGGGCTAGAGAAGGAAGGTATTTGAATGAGAAATGTCCCCGATAGGGTTAGTGTTTGAATACTTCATTCCCAGTTGGTAGCCCCATTTGGGGAAGTTTAGGGATTGCAGCCTTGCTGGAGGAAATTTGTCACACCAGAGATTATAGAACCTCACCCTGTTTCCAATTTGGTCTCTCTGCTTCCTGCTTGTGGCTGAGGTGTGATCTCTCTGCTTCCTGCTTCTGCCACCGTGCCTGCAGCTTGCTGCCATGCCTGCCCACCGTGATAGACTCTCAGCTCTCATCCCTCTGAAACCATAAGTCAAAATAAACTCCCTTCCACAATTTTCTTTCAGTCATGGTGTTTTTATCCCAGCAACAGAAAAGCAACCTATACCACACATAAACACATATAAAACTACCAAAGCAGGTTTTCTCTTAAGTATGTATTTTAGACTCTTTGACTGGCCTTTCATATTGAGCCTTTGTTCTCCAGGTTTAAGCAGATAAGTTTACTTTTTTTTTAAAAAAAAATCAACAAATGGGGAGCCCTGCATGTTTCCCTCAGGGAGTGGTGTTGGGGTGCTAGAGGGGGGAGGGGCTGGGAATGGAGAGAGCGGGCTTCCCTTCTCAGGCCCTTGGTAGGTCCCAGTGTGTGTGTTGCAATAGTGTTCCTCAGAAAGAACACATTCCTGACAGACATACTAGCTGGAAGATGCAGATTGAGCGAGTAGTAGTCTTATTTTTTCAAATGAGGAAATTAAAGTTTGATGAGGTCAAAGGACTTCTTCAAAACCCTAGGGTTTATTTTGATGGTAACAGAATGCTGTCTCTGATGTGTTCTGTGGATCATATGGAGACTGTGAGACTTCGGTGGTTCTGCTTTGACACAGCTGTGCCCCATTCTGCTCTCCATCTGTCTTAGTTAGGGTTTCTATTACTGTGAAGAGACACCATAACAATGGCAACTCTTACATTTTAACTGGGGTGACTCACAGTTCAGAGGTTCAGTCCATTATCACTATGGTGGGACATGGCAACATGGAGGCAGACATGGTACTGGAGAAGTAGCTGAGAGTCCTCTATCTTGCAAGCAACAGTAAATGGACTGAGACACTGGGAGTAGCTTGAGCATAGGAGACCTCAAAGCCCACCCCCACAGAGACACACTTCCTCCAACAAGGCCACACCTCCTATTAGTGCCACTCCCTCTGGGGGCCGTTTTCTTTCAAACTACCACACCATCTTTATGGGAAAAATTTGAACTCTACAGTAGTGGCATTTCATTTATATTAATAAATAAAGCTTGCCTGAAGATCAAAAAAGTAAAACAGTCACACTGGCCAGCCTTATAGACTAGGTAGCAATGACACATACCTTTAATCCCAGTAGCCACAATGACACACACCTTTAATCCC
>LOJH01018659.1:0-21003 GCA_001685095.1 Ellobius talpinus
GTCTCCTCCCATCTTATATTCCTCTCTAGGGCTGGGATTAAGGGCGTGCACCACTACCATCCGGTTTCTATGGCAAACAAGTGTGGCTACTGGGATTAAAGGGGTGTGTCACCACTGCCTGGTCTGTAAGGCTGATCAATGCGGCTGTTTTACTCTCTCAACTTCAAGCAAGTTTTATTTATTAAGTACAAATTTATAAAATTTATTTGTATTTATTAAAATACAGTGAAATATCACTATACCCAGCATGGATGAATGAGAATGAATGAATGAATGAATGAATGAATGAATGAATGAATGAATGAATGAATGGCGAGTGTCCTGGAAGCACCAAAGGTTGACTAAGTGACTTTGTCCAGTGTTTCCTAGCCCCTGACCTTTGCTAACCCGAGAAGCCGGAGAGGGAGCTGCTGGGGAACATTGCAGCCAAAGAAAAAGAACTGTACCAAGCAGAGCAGCCTTGGTCTAGAAGCAGGGAAGTCATGCTGACAAGGACGGCAGCCTGCTGTGCCCACAGCCTCTCTGAATGCTCCATCCTAAACCTCCCAGGAAGGTGACCCTGGCTGCAGGGCTCTGGTCAGCCAGGGGGCATGCCTGTCCAGCAATCTGTTTCCCAGGATACCATTTCCCTGGCACAGATGATACCCAGAACTTCCTCCCCATGTCAATCAGCTGTGGAGGATGCTGCATTGCTGGGGCTCAGCCTGGTCTCTTTCGACCCCGTTTTCCCCATTCCTCCTCTTGCCTCCACTCCCCTCCATATGGTGGTTTCATTTCAGTGTTCTCCAAAAAGAACTCCTTCATCTGGCTTAGCTGTTCAGCATCGCACAGGTGGAAATCTAGAACATTTAGGGTAGTTTAAAAAGTGCTCTCTCACTCTTTTTTCCAGCCTGGGGATTGAACCCAGGGCCTTGCATGTTTGACAGACGCTCTATGGCTGAGCCAGCCACAGTGCCAGTGCCCTTGTCATTGCTTGCTAAGGAGGGGCATCTGTCTCCCTGTTACCACCCTGGGATATCCTCAGTTGCTCACCTGGAATCCTGAATCAGCCTCTAATCAGGCTGCTCACTTGTTTTCCTCAAATTCAGCCTTTACCACCCTCTTTGGGGTGTCACCCTGCAGCAGGACAGACAGACAGACAGACGGAGGGAAGAGGTGGGGAAAGGAGGCTCTCGGCCTGGAGTCCTGTTGGAGTCGCCCAGCGGCTGACAGTTAAGAACTGCAGGATAATTACTGTGAAGGTTGCCTATGTAGAGACAACATTCCTTTCTTTATAGCGGCATTTCAAATAAGAATGCTAAAATCTCAATTAATCGTGCTTTAGGCCTAAGCCGGCCTTTGAGTTTGGCCTTATTCCTTCCGCATATGCAAACTTGCAATTTCCTAGGAATCTCACAAGAAACCCCATTTATAGTAAAAGGCATGTCAAGTCCCCTGTGCAATCCTTGTGACCCATGCTTTCTTACCAAGGCTCTCCAAGGCACCATTGGAGCAGCCCTATAACCTCATGTATTGGGAAAGAAGGGAAAGGGGGTGGGTTTCTTAGCAGTCCTTTGAGATGTAATGACAGCTATCCAGATGGTATATATGGTGACTGATAAGACATCTGTGTGTAACTCGCCCTTGAGTCTTCCCCTCCCCTCCAGCACCCCTCTTTTTATTAACCCCATACATAAACCTTCGTTGAAATATATTCATAATAAAACCCAGCTCCACTTCATATCAGCTCATCCTGAAATTCTTTTCTGTGGCAAAGTCATGAATCCCAGCTTTGCCTGAGGAAGCCTCTGGACAGCACTCCTCCGACTGCTAAGGTAGCAGGTAGCGTCGTGGGGCTGTGTCTCTGGTCCGTGCCCACGCAGCCGTCGGCAAACCTGGTTTTGTTTTACCCTCCAAACGTGATCTCACCTGCCCAGGCTTCTTTACCTTAGGAAACTACAGCCCCAGCCCGAAATGTGGAGCACTGCCTGCCGCCTCTGTCCCTGACAGGCCTCATCTGTTTAATGTGGAGCACACCCTGACGGTCTGTCTCTTAATGCACTCTCCTTGGGCCATTCTTCTCTATCCTTGTTGTCACAGTACAAACCACCCTCAGCCTCTACCTCCCCGTATTATGTTGCTTCCCATCGCTTCACTCCCCTGCCTCTGTCAGTCCCAGGGTCCCTCTCTGTATTTCTAAACACAGAGCCTTTGTAATCTCTATGCCCACCCCCATATTTGCACCTGGACACTCTCTCCCTGCTCTTCAAAAGAGTGGCTTCTTTTCATTTTTTCAGGGCTCATCTAGGTCACTTCCTCAGAGAAACTCCAAACAGCTCTGTCTGAAGACAGTTCCTCTCTGTGTTCCCAGGCCCTGTTCCTTGTGGCTGAGAAGCTTGATTTCTTCACAGTATGTCCACAAAGCCAAGCAGAGTTCTGGCCCAGAAACTATTCTAACAGTGATGTGCAGGTAATGCATGACAGGAAGAGCCCTTGCGTCATCAGGCCACTGCCCTGCTCTGTCAGCCAGTGGCTCTCCTTTATCTAAATCCCACAGGACCCCTTAGCGTTTCTTCATGAACTCACTTGAGTTCCCCTTCTGCAGTCCTTACCGTGTGTGTTTGAAATCAGCCAAGAGGGGAAAACTCACATAGCCATTGGTGCCCTGGTGCAGACAAGGGCTCTGACCAGCGGGTGAGCGAAAGGAATGTGGGACAGGTGTTTTTATGACCCCGGGCAATGCCTCCATTCTGTGATATCTGAATTTTTATAAAACTGTAAGAGAAATGGAACTCTGGACAAGGAGGCAGGAGAGAAACTCCAGAACAGAAGCAGCTGCTCTCTGAGTCTTGGTATCCAAGGAGCTGACTTAGGCCAGTCTGCACAAAGACTCCCAGGAGAACAAGAGCTCTGAGAGTCGGGGTGAGACACATAGTGGCTGCTGGGCTTCATTTTCATTGTCAACTGGATGACATTTAGAATCTTGATAGAAACAAATTCCTGGGCATGTCTGTGAGGGAGGTTCTGGATTGGGTTGATTGACTTAGGAAGACCCACCCTAAATGTGGAGGGCACCAATCCGTGGACCGGAGTCCTGGAGTGAATAAAAAGGAAAAACAAGCTGAGCGGCAGCTTTTGTTTTTCTCTGCTTCCTGACCCCAGATGCAAAGGGCCCAGACACCTTGCCTTTCTGCAGCCATGACTTCTCCACCAAGATGGACTATGTTTCTTTGAACTGGTAAGTCTGAATAACCTTTCCCTGGAGATCTTTGTGCTCACAGACACACTCTAGGGGAACCTGAGGTGTTGCGCACACAGGCTTGTTCCCTCAAGAGAAGGAATGCAAAACCTGCTCTCTGCCCAGGAGGCTGAAACAGCTGTGCTTCCTAGCCTGGTGACACTGTCTGTGTGGCCAGAGATTTTCTGGCACTAGGTATTTCCCCAGACACTTATGGATTTGATTTTCTCACTCAATCTATAAGCTTTACAAAGAGTTTTTATGTAGTCACGTCTGATCTGTATTTAGCTTACTTTGTTCTTCGTAGAGATTTATGTGTTTTTTTGTTGTGTATGCAGGATCAAGTTTTCACCAAATTGTGCTGTGCTTAAATAACCCTAAAATAAACCACTTGGGGTCAGACTTTTGAAGTTTGAAACAACACTAGCAACTGAATCACACTGAGCAAAGCTGACTTCTTGCCTCTCATGGTAGCTCATCACTCTGCTAGCCATGAAGGTTGCAGAGATCCCTGCACCATGGGAGCAGTGTTTATGTTATACCCCTGAATCTGTTCACCTAGAACCCTCCCTGGGCAGAAAGTCCAGCAGCCCCTGGCTTCTGTTTTCTGTAACCTACCTAGGATTCACTAATTAAAGTGCTGAGAATCCTCTAGCTGATTGTTTCTTTGTATTTGATGCCAAACCCTTAGGTTTTCTCTACCTTCCTGCTGCCCCATCTCACTCCATCTGCTCCCATCCACAGGGACAGAACCCTGGACCCCAGCACCAACTCCCTTGCCACTCCCCATCAATGGAAGACAATCTACTCAGGTACCCAAACTTCCCTTAAACAAAGAGAATTAGGAAATGGAGTTAAAAATTAAGAACTTGGAGAGAGCCAGGAAAGAGCTTGTCCCAGTCATAGAGGAAGTCAGATAAATAGCATGTACCAGGTCATGTTGGAGGTGCCCATGCCTGGCCCAGCAGTTCACAGCATCATGCATGTGCTTGCTCAATCTTTGTGTCCATCACTCGAAACCAGCCTTAGGTGTCCGGGGAAAGTACTAGAGAGTTGCGTTAACACCAGTTTTACCTTGCACTTGTCAAAGTATCACAGATACAGGTCTGAGTTGGTCATGCATCTCTTTATTTCCTTGTCCCTTTGAATCGTCCTTGATCCCCATCTCTGGGTAGATATAATAGCTAATATTTATGAGCATTGTTGCAAGCCAGACATTGTTCTGAGCCTTTCATATAGTTAGAGTATATAATTCATACAACAGCTTGATGAAAGAAGAATTGTTGTTCATATTTGTAACAAAGAAGAAAGCAGGTCTAGGAAGTAACTTGGTCCAAGGTCATGCAACTAAAAAAGAGAGCTGAGAGTTGAGTTGCTCCCAGGCAATCTTGTTCCAGAGTTTGTGGTCTTAACCCCTCCACATTGTGTGTCTCAAACTAAATAGTGGTAGTGAATACGCCTTGAGAAATGCAAGCTCCTAGAAGTTCTCTTGTCTCTATTAGTATAGTTCCTCCCCAGGGATATAGAGTACCAGGGTGGGGTGCTTTCCTCCTGGCAATCAAGTGTCCAGGACAAAGGGCACATCTTTGTCGTCACAGAATGCATGAGGAAGAATAAAGTGGTGGGAGGTGCCAGGGTTCTGGGTGAGAGGTTACAAATAGCAAATGTTTAACAAGTTCTAATCACGTGTCAGGCATGGTTTGGCGTATTTCACATATGAACAGAAGTGCTAGCCAACCTGGCAGATCCTCACCTCTGCAATTCTTGCCCTAGTGTCCCCCCTCCTCCATGCTGAGCAGAGTTAACCTGTGTGACCAAGAGATCCTGCACCATCACCACCTTCTGCTTGTTCTTTAGATGGTTCTTTTGGAAAGAAGCCAGCCACCACACAGTCAGGACGTTCACAGAGTCCCATGGGGAAGCCTGTGGCCAACAGCCATACAAACAAGGCCACTGAGGAGTAGATCTTCCATTACAACTTGAGTCTTCAGGTAACACAGCACCAGCCAACATGTGACACGCCTTTGAGAGACAGCTTGACCCAGAACTGCCCAACGGGTAACCTCTGAATTCCTGATCCATACAAACGTGAAGAGATACAAAATGATTATTGTTATTTTATGTTTGGGGGCAATTTATGACAACTCTACTATACTAACTCAATCAGCACAACAACTGTACAAAATGCAAGTGCTAAAGGTGATGTCGTTTTGACACAGCTGGGAGCAGGACCTTAGTCTACCGGGGAAATTCCACCCTGGAGCCTTCCCTCTGGGAGGTCATGTGACAATGTCTCCGCTGTGAGTGGTTTTCCAGGTGGATGTAGAAGTTCATATTGCAGGAGCCTCCAAATGTTGCTAATCCTCAGAATTGCTTTATTAAAGATCGATCATCTCTAGTACCCTTCCAAAATATTTCATCTTGCTGGGTCTAGAACAAGGTCTTCAGGTGATTCCCCATATGTGTTTCAGGGCCCACTGATCCTCTTGGAACTCCTCCTTCACAACCATGGCAACCTCATTTCTCTGAGCAGAGGAAATTAGAAAATATTGCATTAACCAAGGATCCCATGGTATAACCCCCAGAGATTCACTTCCCTTTCTTGTCTTATTCTGAGACCCACTGAGCTGTCTTCCTCCATCTGAACAGCATCATCTGGATCACATGGTTGTAATAATTACTATTTCAAGACAAGGGGAAGAAAGAACACACATGCTCATAATGGCCACACCTAGAGGTAACATCACCCATGCCCACCCACATCCACTAGCCACATCCAGTCTAATGATATAACTGCAAGGCAGGCTTCAAAATACAAGGAACACATAAATACCGGGGGTGCCCCCAGAAACCTCTGCCATGTCCATTATTTGATTATGATGATTACTTATCTACTTACTCATTTACTTATTGTTATGTTGAGGACTGAGTCCAAAGCTGTAGCCTGTGAGGCAGTTTGCATTACTGAGGTACATGCCAGTCCCAGTGTTCATCTTGATTCTCAGCTAGATAAAGTGATTTGAGGTCGAGGGTATCCTTAATTTGTTCCGTGTGCTCCTGATCACTTGGTCTTTGCTGAATACATTCTCCTGGTAAAGTCACCACTCTTAGGAAGTATGGTGACGTGGTGACGGTCTGACAGAGTTGAGCATACCTTGGTTCCAGCACTCAACAAGTTTTCTGAGCCTCAGTTACTTTGTCTGTAGGATAAAAATGGCTATGACTGCCTTGAAGGAACGTAGAACCATGGATTACCACGATCACAGAGAAGAGGCTCAAAAACAAGGGCTATTACCAGGCATCATGTCCTTTGACACTGAATGTTGAAAATGAATTGTTACAAATGCAATTATAACCTCCTTAACAAAGGATGTGAGAAGGGTGAACTTCCAGGCCCCCTGAGACCCTTGAAAGAATATGCAGATATTTTGTGGAGGCCTGAATACATAGGGACTTTCCTGCGTAGCCTTTCTAATTTGTTTATAAATGCAGGCACTTGAAGTTCTCATGGTGAGATGCTTAGCCATTAAGGATTCCAGGAGCTAATATGTATTGAGGGCTTCCTGTGTTCCAGGTACAGGCTTCAAGTATATGTGTGTGCTTAGTCCATTCTTCTCTTGTGAGAACCCCAGGGAGTGCTAATCTTTCCATCTGTTTTTCAGGTGAGGAAGCTGGTTCTTAGAGAGCTAAAGTTGCCAAAGGTCCCACTGCCCATAAGGAGCTGAACTGTTCTTCACTTCAGCCCAGGCAGTGTAGCTCCAGAGTCCAAAGCGACTAACACCAGAGCCACAGTCACCTGGGGGTCTGTTAGAAATGCAGAGTCCTGCCTTCCACCACACCTAGGCTGGCTGAGGCAAGTGTGTTGCATGTGTGTTTGTGTTATATGTATGTGTGTATGCTCATATCGGGGCAAGTGCACATGCGTTTGTGTGTATGTATGCATGTCATATTGGTGCAAATGTATGCAGAGGTTGTCTGTTTGAGTGTGGAGGCCAGAAGATAGCCTTGGTGCTGTTTCTCAGGCACCAGCCACCATTTCCTCCCCTGAGATGGAGTCCTTCATTGGCCTGAGATTTGCCTTGGTGGCTAGGCCAGCAAGGCTTAGGATTCACCCACCTTTGCCTCCCCAGTGCTAGAATTAAAAGCATGCCTAGTTTAAAACAAACAGAAACGTGTTCTGGGGCTCGAACGCAGGACCTTGTGAATGCAGTTTAGGGAATGAGCCTCTCTCCTTCCTAAAACTCTGTTTTTAATGAGCTCTCCAGGTGGTCTCCAGTCCTGTTAAAAGTGGGAGGTGTCTACATTCCACCATCCTGTAGCTCCCCTGTCTCACCAGCAATCCTCCTGGCTCTTAGTGTAGCCTGTGTCTTACTAAATGTGCAAATGGACATTTGTTGTTGTTGACTATGGCCAGATTTTGTTCAAAGCCTTTTCTGCCTCTCAACGTCGGAGAGCATCAAAAAGAACACACCTACCCAAATGATTTCAAAATGTTTTCTTTGCCTTGCTGGAGTTTCCTGCGTCCTCAGCTCTCCTCAAACTGGAGAGCTCAGTCATCCGAACAGAGAATCAGACAAACTGAGCCAAAGCTCCAACTCTACATGTGAAGGAAAAAAGCAGAGGGGAGCTCATTGCAACCTGGGCATGTTATTTTGTTCCTTGCCAAAACCTATGCTTCTCAAATTCGTGTGTTGCAAACAGATTGAGACCTGGAGTCTCAGGGGCCTCTGCCTCAGCTGTTTCTGCCTTGCCTGGACCCCTTTTCTATGTTCCCTCTGATATCCAGATGGCAGCGGGCACAGCGGTAAAGGCAGCTCAGGCAGCAGCTCCCAGGCCAGCTGCATATTTGATTAACAAGAAGGCTGGACAGATGCATCCTATCACAGAGGCAGTGGGAAAGCCCCCACCAAATGCCAGCCTGTTTCATCACTTCCCAGTGAAGGAAAATTTTCATATTATCCTGACGCCTGCCTGGTCAACGATCCCATAATGGCAGCCATGGTGACTGAACACTGGCTATGGGTCAGGTATCCTGAGTTGTGGAGATAGCTTTGGTGGAGATTACACATAATCTCCATAATCTGGTCTGAGGCCCAGCATAGTGGACTAATTTACCCACGGGGACAGAGATGAAGGGCAAAGACAGGATCAGATGGATCTATAGGCCCTCTCTCATTCAGCTAATCATTTGCTAGTGCAAATCAGGACGGTAAAGGTGAGTTTGGGCCTAGACTGGCCAGCAGAGGCTCTTGTGCATCCAGGATTTACCTTCTAAACCTCCTAAAGACATCCAAGCAAAGGCAGCTAATGGCTCACCACAGCTATTTAGTAAGCAGACAATACCTTGTGGTATTCTTCCTGTGATGAATTCTTTTCACAAATTTAGAGTTGTAAACATATTGCATTAAAAAGCCTGGGGAGATGGCTTGCTTGGTACAGTGCTTGACGCACAAGCATGAAAATACTCAAAAGTTTGTGTCCATAACTTCCAAGTCTGGGAAGGTGCAAGGACAGGCAAATCTCTGGAGCCCATTGGCTGGGCAGTCTACCCCTCTAGGTTTAGTGAGAAAACCTGTCTCAAAACTAAGGTGGAGACCAACTGAGGAAGACATCAACACTGATCTTAAGGCTCTCCACGCACATGCACACACATGCATCCGCATCTGCATGTACACACACACTCATGAGAACATGTACTTCTCATATGCAAATCATATGCAAATACATACATGTATATCCTTAGACTATTAATTATGTTGCTTATGGGACTTTCCTTGTGCTCCCCTAAATTTGAACTTGACAAGGGTCTCACTAGACTTACTGAACCATATAAGGTAGACACGGCGCCAGTAAACTGTTGCAGACATGTAGATGGGAGCGCTGAAGCTGAAAGGCGTGTATGTATGGTGGAATGCCTGAACAAAAAGGAAGCTGATGGAGGCTTAGCCCTCAGGTCCCATTCCTTGGAATGCTTTAGTAATGAGCTCAGAGAAGGACATGGGACATTTGTTTATTTAAAGAAATGTTCAAGGCATTGGGTAGATGAAGTCCATACAAGAGGCATGCTCCCTGTATGGATGGGGGTAGAGCAGGAAGAAGTGTTGCTTTGCACAGAGCAAAGGCAATAGGAGTGGGAAGGAGGGCCGTGATCTACGAAGGCCAGCAGGCACCATAAGAAACCACTGGTTTTTAAGGAAGGGAGAAGGAGAAGGTGGCTGGTATGTCACTGTGGAAGGAGCAGAGGAAGGAGCATAGCTGAGGGAAGCCCGTGCATAAGGAGGCATGCACACTTGTTCCTCTTAGCACCCCGCTGAACAATCCAGAAGCAATATGCTATTGCAGACATCCGGAGGATCCAGATTGACTTCATTTGAGTCTTTTGATCACTACTGAAGCAACTGGGCACCTGGCCAGCCACCTGTGTCCCCTGCCAGCTAAGAGGAGTTCAGGGAGCCAGGATCAGCTTCATTTAGGTCAGCAAAAAGTGAATTCTGACTCCAGTGACATCACAGGACATTCATTCTCTTGAAGACCCTTCTGCTTGTTGTATGTATAGGTTATAGGTCCTCTCCTCTTTTCTTTTGTTCTTTTCCTTTTTTCTTATTTTTTGGCAGTAGTAGGAATTGAACCTAGGACCTCATGCCTGCTAGGCAAGAATCTTCCACTGAGTAATCCTCTGAGCAGACAGAGCACCTTTAGTTCCCTGGGCCAGTAGACAGAACACAGTAAACAGGGCACACATCTCCATTTCTGTCTCATTTAATTCTACATAAGGCTATATATTGGAAAGTTCTCAAATTGACAATTTTTCCTTACAACTCTTTTTTTTTCCTTTTTAGGTAGGAGCACAGTGAAGGAAAGAGATTGAGTTGCCCTTGACTCCACCTGAGGGTTCATGGCAGCATATTGCTCAGATGGCTTCTGGAGTCCCTGCTGATTCATTTTTACTTGGTTTATAATTCCAAATCTCTGTCCAAGATCCCTGAGCAGCGGTTATACTCGCCTTTGCGTGTCTCTCTGCCCAGTGCAACATTCAACAACATCATATCTGGAAATTGGCCCTGGTGGGCGTATTTACACCACAGAACTTGGCAAATACCACAGCTCACAACGTCCCCACCCCAGAGCTCCTGGTTAAACACTGACTTGCCTCTAAGGAGAAGCCTCCAGACACTGCCTTATTAAATATTATTTTCCTGTCCTTTAACAGTTGTGGCATCTCTGGGTTATTTCATTTCTCTGCTTGCCTCTCCCACACCACTGCTTTTAACATTTCCACTCCTAAACAAGACTAATGATTCTGTGAATTGGTTGATATAAATCCAAAGTTTAGGGCAATCGATGTAAGAAAATCTCAGAATTTGACAGCCAACTCCCGTCTTCCTGAAGTTTACAAAAATCCTTGTATTATAGCCCAGTTTAGCGCTGGTTAAGATTCATTTTCTGCTGTTATGCCTCTGTTCTAGTATTTCTCGGTGTGATACACTTTACAATGTGATCCTTCTTTTCCCATGACAAATTCACTTACAAGGTCATGAGAAAAAGTAGAAGGAACACAGGAAAGCAAATGATGGTGACAATGGAGTGCAGTACACAGGGGACAGATGTCTGGGAGTGTGAGCAGAGCAGCTGAATCTCTCTTTGAGTCAGTATTTTGTGTTTAGTCCCTGGCATATTAATCAAAAAAGCTCAATATTGAACATATTTTCCCTACAGTTTTCTAGACCTATTTTTAAACATGCTAATTTCTTACCATTGTGTGTCAAGATCTTCACTAAGTGATCAGTTGTCCCAAGGATTAGTCATTTCCTTGAAGTCCTTAAGTTGAAATCCTAATCAAAGGAACCCTTGTTGACAGAGGTTTCTCCCCCACCCAGTCCCACAGCTGTTCAGTCCCAAAGAAACACAGAGGCTTACACTAATTATAAACTAGGTGGCCTATTAGCTCAGGTTCCTTATTAACGCTTAATTTACACAAACCCATAATTCTCGTCTGTGTTAGCCACTTGGCTTGGTACCTTTTATCAGTAAGGCAGTCTCATCTTGCTTCCTCTGTGTCTGGGTGACGACTGCAGACTGACCCTTTCCTCTTCCCAGAATTCTCCTATTCTGATTTCCCCACCTATACTTCCTGCCTGGTTACTGGCCAATCAGCATTTTATTAAACAAGTACAAGAGACAAATCTTTACAGGGTAAAACCATTGTCCCACAGCATACCCCAAACAGTGACCCTGTTTAGAGATGGGTTCCTTATGAAGAGGCAATGAAGTTAAGGACAGGTCATTATTATGCACCCGTCTCCACATGACCCACTTCCTTGTAAGAACAGAAGATTCAGATGACTGTAGACAGAGTGAAGACACAGGCGAGGGCTGGCCATCATCTATAAGCTAAGGGGGAGGCCTCCGAGAAATCAATCGGCCAACAACTAATCCCAGATTCCTTAGTGCAGTGAGGAAATGAGGACATGAGGAAATGAAATCATCTAGCCTGTGGTTCTTCTCTGTGGCAATCCTAGTAAACCAAGACAATTTTATTTAGCTGCTTTTACTACAAATTGTTATGTATTGAATACAAAGTTGGATAAGAAGGAGAATTGGGCCAGGCCTATGGTTTGCAGTTTAGACGCTTGGTGGCTGACCTGCCATTGGGAGGTGAGGAAATGTGTAAGAAGCGGATCCTGGGTCTGGCAAGATTTGCTCAGTAGGTCTGGCCACTTGCTACCAAGCCTGACAACCCAATTTTACTTCTGGGGATATATATATAAGGGAAGGCAAAAACAGATCCCTGCCACTTGTCCTGTGGCTTCCACATATGTCCTATGGCACATGTACTCTCTCCCTACAATAAATTTAACAAGGGGGGGAACTAGTCAAGGTTAGGTCACAGGACATGAAGGGACTATCAGACCCTAGTCTTCCACCTTTTCTCTTGGCTTCCAGGCTACAATGAAGTAAACAGGCCTCTTCTGCCACATACTCCCTCCATCGTGTACTACATGGCTCAGATCCTACCACAGGCTGAAACCAAGAAGACTATGAATCAAAAATAAACATTTCCTCCTTGCAAGCTGATGGTCCCGGTGATGGGCGTCTTACTAAGGTAGTCAGGAAGAGACTGAGGCCTTGACATCCTAAACCTATGATAAAGTGACCTCCATAGCAGGTCAGAAGTGTGGGTGTTCCTGTGGGTGTTTCAGAACCTCTGGAAGGGGCCATAGGTTCAATGACTCAACAAATGAAAGACAGGAAACTTCCTTATATAAATTTGGAGGGGACCCCAGGACAAAAGCCTCTCAGTCACTTTCGGTCCTCAGGCTGGCTTGGGTTGCTCTGAAGTCTGTTCTTCCAGTCTCCCTATGGAATATTCTCTAGTAATTCAGCCAATACCAGACAATTGAGATCAAAACAAAATGCACACAATGAGACTTTGTACTAATAGTTTAGCCAAAACAAAGCTAAGTGAGCAGGAGAAAAAAAAAAGCAAATCAATGGCAAAAATATCCACCAGATGATGCAACTAGAAGAAAAGTTCTAATTATACCAACGCTGCATCTGCAAGAGCAAAGAAAGACTAGTTGCAAATCCTAGGAGAACAAAATGAATCCGAAAGCATTCTAATGCAATAGGTCAGAGACATTCAGTGGGATTGGGATAAAGGCCCTGGTGGGGGCATCTGTTGGTTGGGAGTCCCTTGGAATGTAGGCTACTGAGAATCTTCTAAACAATCTCAAAGACACTTTGAGATTTGTGGAAGATGAAGACCAGCACTCTAAATCCAAGCATCTTCTTAGGCTAGTGAGGTAGAGCAGAGCCTTGCTGGTCTGGTAGATTTCTCTGAGCAAAGTAAGTTGCTAATCTTTTATAGAATCATTGGGAAAGAGTGTTGGATTAGGGTGGGTTTAGAGGCAGGAGTGCGTCGATGGCCATGTCAGATGGAAGCTCCCCCAGGGTTGGTTGATTTCCATACACAAAGCTGTCTCTGAAGGGTTGGCTTTAGAAGCGTGTTCATTGAAGCAAGCTGCCATTCACCCATTCATCAAATTTAAAACAGCTCTTGGTGTGTTTAATGCAAAATTATAGAACCGTCATTGATGAACTAGACAGGTTTAAAACCAGTTCTGGTGGAAGCTTATTGTCCCAATTATGGGGAAAAATATCGGCTTTTCTCTGAGTGTGGAATGTCATGGAATTTATCTTTTATTTTACCTATTTGTTTTGTTTATTACCTTCACTCCATAAAAGCAGGTATTTTAAATTTGTTTTAGTCCCTCATGGATTCCCAGCATCTAGGACACTGCCTAGCTTACAGTAGGAGTTTAATAAAAGTTCACTGAATGAATGAATGAACCTGGTCTTAAGAACTTCACTACAGAAATTACAAGAAAGATGTGGTTGTTTTTCTTTTTTTTAAAGGTCCTTTTTTTTTCTTCCAAGACAGGGTTTCTCTGGGTATCCCTGGCTATCTTGGAAATCATTCTGTAGACCAAACTAGACTTGCAATCATAGACCTGCTTATCTCTGCCTCCTGAATGCTGGTATTAAAGTCATGCATCACCACTGCCCAACACTTTTCCTTATTTTTATTAATAAAAAGCAAACACACAACCTCATCATGAGACTGGGATGGAGGTAATCATGATAAATGCACTTGAACTGAGGGTAATTAATGAACTGTGGAACAAGGCTCAGTGCATGCTGTGCCAATCGCCCCCTGGACAGCATCCCACTCCACTGATGCTGTACATAGAACACATTTTGGATACAAGTACTTGGGTCATTATTCTTGGAGAGTTGCTTCTCTGGCCTGGGGAGACCCAGGAGACATTCTGCTTTCTCCAGAAGGCACTAGAGCACAGTGACCAAAAACTCAGGCTCTCGAAAATGCTGACACATGAGATGGGCCATTTAGTTTTTTCCAGTTCCAGTCTTCTCCCCTCTCTCTATAATAACAGTGCAATGCACTCTGTGATTTTTTTTAAAGACTTGTTTTAATTCTCTGCTTTCTGAGGGTTTCATATGTATGTACAATGTGTTTAGATCGCGTGCAGCTCCCCTCCTTCCAGTTTCTCCCATACCCTCTTGGTAACCCCCCTCCCAACTTCATAAATCATCTTCCTTATTTTTTTCCTATATAATCCACGAATAGCCCAGTTAGAGCTACTTCTTTGAGCATGAGTGTAGGGCTATCCAGTGGTACATGAGCAATCTGAGAGAGGCCACACTCCTAAGAAAACTGACTCTCTCCCCTTGGCCATCAACTGTCAACGTTCTAAGCTAAGGGCGGAGCCTCATGAGCCCCTGCTCACATGATTTTTTTTTTAATCAGCATTACCACTACCATGAGCATTTTCAATCATGCTATGGGCATTTCGTGAGCTTTCCGAATCCTACCTGCTGCTTTATAGCTTTATAGCTTTATTCCTCTAGGCACAATCCAGCTAGCACATTGTAACCGCTATGACCATTGCTGTCATGGAACAGAGATGACCTTGGCCCCTATAGTCCTGACAGTGAAATAAACAAAGCAATGCAGTGATAGTCAGTCATGGTAATAGAAATGGAGTTTTCATCATTCCGTAGTAGAAGGTAGAGGTCCTGGGAACCCTCACCTGGGATTGCTGCCATCACTCTCATGATTCTCAGCTTCCACAAGACCATGGGTGCATCGCAGGGTGTGATTTGGGTGCTACAGCTGTTTCAGGGTCACCCACACCCTTACAAGTCACCTCTCACCCTTTCTCCAGAGAGTAAGGGCAACAAGCTCACTAGTTTATCAAATTGGGCCTGGGTGGAGTCTTTAGGTTAGTGGATCAATGATGAGATACCTGGGGTGAATAGATGCATCTCCCCAGGAAAAGGAATACAACATGACAGCTAGTTTACCCATCCCCTGGATTCGCCAAGGTTGTGTAAGATGGCCATAGACTTTTTTTTTCCCAGTGAGAGATATTGAACCTAGGTTTTACCCAGGCTGGGCAATCATCCTACTACTGAGCTACATTTCAGTCCCTTGTCTGGGTTGGCCTTGAACTTCCCTTTTACCTAGGGAAGGTCTTAAACTTGCAATCCTCTTTCCTTAGCCTGCCAAACAGGTAGGACTTTAGGCCTCATGGGCATACACTGGTCTAGAGAGCTGACTTTACCACAGGAGTCAAAAGGGAAGCTGAGCTAGAAGAAGCCTCTAGGCATGATCAACAGAACAACTTTATTATTGGCGCATATTCCATAGGTAGGAACAAGTGAGCGGAAGAAAGGGAGCACTATGCTTGGTTAACACCTTTCTTTCATCCAGCGTCATAACAGAGTTTATGATTCCAGCCTGACATCAAAGCTGAAGCAAAGCCAGCAGCCACATACAGACAAAACAAAAAGCACAAAGCGGGTTTGTTAAAACCATATTTTCAGTATCTTGCGGCCCCAAGCATTCTTAAATGATGCAAGGGCAATCTATTCAGGTTTGGATGATCATCTTCTACAGGTGTACTGTATACTAGTCTACAGAGGGCAGTCATGGTCCACACAGGACCTACAGACGCCTACCGAGGGCCTGAAGGAGTCTAGCTGTGATCACTTCTGCATATGGAGAGTCTCTGGAGGCATAGATCCGTAGTGAGGAGGAAAATAAAGTGAGGGTCATAAAAGATAATGGCCTTCCTAAAGATGTTGGCCTCCTAAACCTAAAATTGGTGACTCTGTTACCTTACAAGGTAGCAGGGATTTTTGAAACTGTGATTAAGTCAAAATTCCCAAGACTGGTGATCATGGAACATTTTTCCGGTTTGTAAAATTCTAAGATGGAGGCTGAAGAAGGAGAGAAGGAACTCGAAGGACAGAAGTCAGGGTGGGAACGGAGTGGCTGCATCAACCAATGTGGGCACCCACAGAAACTGGAGAAAGCAAGGAACAGTGTGCCCTGTGGAGCCCAGAGAAATGGCACATGTCTGCCAACACTTAGATTTAATCCCAGTAGGACCCAATCGTACTTCTGGCCTCCAGAACTGTAAAGTAAGTAGGTGTTGCTTTAAGCTACTGCTTTAGTGGTAGAATTTCTGAGTGATCATAGCCTAGTGTAAGGACCTTCTACTCTCCAGTGAACTTTATTCTTTTCTGAAATCATGGCCTCAATCTCCATCTGATTCTGTGGAAACCAAAGGCTGTTATGTTATATTAGGTTATAGTAGTGGCAAAATACAACTTCCTGACAGAGCGTTCCAAGCCCATCTCACGGGTGCGTCCAGGTCTGTACAACTCTGCACAGGTCTATTATTATTCAGACTCCGCCCTCCCAGAAAACGACATTTTAAAGAATCTTTCCCAAGTGGCTTGCAGGTAACTTGTCCAGTGGGCATTGTTCACAGTAGACAGAAAAAAAGAAAGGTCAGAACACTTCTCTTTCTCTCTGCCTTTAGTAGATTCTCCAGCTACGGCTGCACTTTCTCTCTGGCTCCCATTCCTACTGGGCAGCCCTTCCTTTTGTAGACTCCGCTGGGTACCAGCTACCGTGGTTTTGGTTCCCCCATTGGTCATTCCTTCCTGAAAATGCAATAGCTTCATGCAGTGGCTAATCTCTGGGTAGTTTAGCCTCTCTGCTTCTCCATGACCTGGACAGCTGGTTACTGTACCAACCACTTTCCTCTGGAAATACCTGGAGAGGTTGCTTCCTCTGGTTAAGCCCTTTTCATGAAGACAATTCACAGGGTTCTACAGTTCTGCCTTCTCTTCATGTTCTGGAATGTTGACTCTGTCTTCTGGGACTTGGACAGCACTGACTCTACTGAGTTCTGTTGGCTTTATTTGTTTTCAGGATTCTTTTATTTATTATTCTTGTTTCTTTTTGAAAGAGGTAGCCCAAGCTGTCCTTGAACTTTCTACGTCTCTCAGAGGATGACCTTGAACTCATGATCTTCCTGTTTCCACCTCCTGAGTACTAAGATTACAGACGTGGCCACAATGCCCAACTTGTACTGACGATTAAAAAGAAGGGGGAAGCAAACATTGCATCAGTGGCTTGGGGTTCCTCACTCCTCTCGTTAAACAGATTTGGTGGTGAATATCTTACTGATACGCACGTGGACCATTTACACAAGGATGGCACGCAGAAGGAGGGAGGAGGTCGATCCTTGTTAACATTTTGATGCCTTCTGATTGTTATGTGATGGAGGAAGTATAAGACCCTCCAGTCACGTGAGTGGTCAAACCCCTCTCCTGAGACTTCTAACTGCCAGGTTCCACCCACAGAACACTCTAACTGCCCTAACTGCTGGATGCTGGCCCTCGTCCTACAGAGTAGGACACGAAATCCCACCAAATCTCCACCCTGGAAAGTTCCATCCTGAAAAGTTGCATCCCCTCCCCAAGAAACTCTGTTTAAGTCCTGTATGCTATTCAGTTTGCTGCTGTTTCTTGCCTGACCAGACGCAGCCACCCTCCTGGCTTTTTCCCTCCCAATAAATCTCTTGTGTGAGGTTTGTTGTGTGGTGTGACTTTGTGATATCCCTTGGCTCCCGGCTGCCAGGATACCTTTCCAGCCAAGCTGCAATGCTTACATCTGATGCTGACTCTGAGAGACTCTCCTAGTGCTTGTGTTTCCCCTCATTGTCTAAGCTGCACTGGGACCCTACCCTCATCTCTAGTCCACCAGTAACAGACTTACCTTCTGGCTCAGCACAACATCCACCAGCAGCAATTAGATAAGTTTCCCCTTTGGTCAGCGTAAATATTTCCCTGAGTCTAAGGAGGTAACTGTTGAGTGTCTGGCACTCCTTTGATACTCTTGGAGGTGGCAGTAACCCCAGCCACGGTCTTTAAGGCTCAGGCTGGCCCTCTTCACCTGACCCCATCTCAACTCCCTTGGAGCTGTAATCCTTCAGTTTCCTTAAGTCAAACCAGGTTATTGCACCCCTTCCTGCCCTCTTTTCCCACCTTCCCTCTGGAGTTGCCCACAATCCCACATCTACTGTAGGCCCTCAGGAGTTTTGTGACCCCATTCTCCGACCCTTTTCTATGGATGAGACCCCTCTTAGAGCTCATTCAGTCTTCTTTCCCACCTTCCTGCCTCTATGAAAGCCCAGGTACCAGGCACCAAGTCTCCCTGCTGGCTTAGCAGTGAGTGTGAAGACAACCACTCAACAGCTTGGTCCTCACTTGGTCCTCCCTCAGTTCCTGGGACCTGATAACTACAGGCTGCAGTGTTGTTTTCCTTCCTCTCTCTCATCCATGGGAATGTGTCTTCCATCCTCCCATTCCTCCCATTCCCCTTTAGGATGCCTCATAGAAAACCTTCAGCCTCTCTGCCTGACATCTGACCTGGAGGACCCTAAGTTTATTCACTTTTGCAATCAAATTTGGCTTCAATATCCCTTAGATAATCAATCCAAATGGCCACCTAATGGCCCCTTAGATCCTAATATTATTTGAGGCCTTTACAATACTGTGAGTGATTGGGGAAATGGAAAGAGATCCCACATTCCATATTTCTCTGCTCCAAGCCCTGTTTCTTTTTGTCTAGTCTTCCCCCACACACACACACACTGTGTAAACCTCCTGTCTTTTGAGTTACCATAGATGGATCTCTAAGTTTGTTACAAAGCGGGAGCTATGAGCAAGACCTAGCAGGAGGGTGGAAAGCAAAGAAGTAGGCCAGCAGCACCATGTCCATACCCTGTATACGGCGTTTCTCTCAGCTCCCTCCTGCAGCACCCTTTATCTATAGGCAGACTCAAAAAATTCTTATCATTTATTCTCAGTTAACTAACTTTAGTGTTTTAGTGATTCAGGTGTCTTTTAGGTATGGGTGGCTTTAGACTGTTGTTTTATGCTGTTCCACTTATACTAAAATCTGGCTCTAGAGTTAGGGTCTGGTTCCCCCTCCTCTAGACCCAAGCATGCTTGTTTAAAAGTTTCTTCTAAAATCTCTGTCCCATATCAGGTGAGCCATCTGCTGTGTGACAGAGAAAGGAGAACAAGACAAAATTAAGGGACAGACTAATTCCAAAACAGTGTGGCTACTCATCTCATACTCTTTGGGTTTTGTTTAACTCTCTAAAACTTTTGCTCACAGCAGAAAGAGGGTCTCTGTCTCCTCCTCAGGGAGAAAGGCTGCTTCTATGTCAACCAGCCAAGTGTAGTAAAAGACAAGACCTGACAACTCCAGATGAATTTGCAAAAATGTTCAGAAACAGCTCAATGCCTCTGGTTAGTGGTTCACTGACAGTCGAGTATGGAATGGGCTACTACCCTTCTTAACCCTGTTTCTCCTGCTTTTCTTAGGCCTACAGCTGCTCCCTGCCTTATAAACCTCTTGTCTAGATTTCTTTGACAACAGATTCAAAAGATCTCTAACCGGATTTTTGATCAATTTCTGTTACAGGATTACCAGCCCCTAGCTACAGAGCTAGCGGCCAGCAACTTCCGATTATACTTTGATGGTGAAGATCAAGTTTGCCCAAAGAACTCTGACACACTGATTCAACAGGAGTCTAATGACAGCATTGCCCCCTTTCCCGTGGCCTGATTGTTTTCCAGTAATAAACAGAAAAGGGGGGAAGACGAGCCACACCCTTCCCCTGAGGACTTCTAACTGCCAGGCTCCACCCATAGAATATTCTAACTGCCCTGCTAGACCCTGCCTGCACCCCACAGAGTGAAAAGCACAATCACTGGACAGGAAATCCCACCAGTTTCCACCCTGAAATGTTCCATTCCCAAGACACTCTATATAAGCCCTGTTTAGTTCCCTGCTGTTTCTCACCTGAAGCAAAAGCAGCCACCCCCCTGGATTTTCCCCTCCCAATAAATCTCTCTGTGAGGTTTGTTGTGCAGTGTGACTTTGTGGTATTCCTAGACTCCAAGCTGCCAGGATACCTTTCCATCTGAGCTGTGCTGTTTACAGAAAGGCTATCTTGCTTGAGTGTGTGCTATTTTGTTCTCAACCAAGCAGACAACATTCATCCACAGTGAGGTCGAGGCACAGAGACTGGCATGCATGCAGCCCCATAGTGCTTCTGGGCTACAGACCAAATGGCTTCTCTCTACCGTGTTATGGGTAGTAGATTTGTGTCTTTACTGGTTTTAGTTACTTCAATGGCAGTCCTCTGAGACCAGGACCTTTCTTTTTGCATAAAAATTTCTACCTCCTGGAATCTACTACATTTTTGCAGAATTACTGATTGAATTGAAAAACCATGATGTGTGCAATTTTTTGCCAATAGGGCCCTGGGGCACCAGGAGGCCTTGGGACCTCTTGACCTGTTGTTTTGGGCATTATTCACATTAGAAACATAGGGTTCTAATACTTTAAAATAATTCATTTAAAGTTCTTACTTTCCTCCAGTGGAAAGCTAAAGAAAGCTAAAGCAAAGAGCCACCCAGCACGCTGGCACAAACCCAGGACTGAAATTCAGGTTCCTTGACTATATGCTTGTTCTCCTGTGTAGCAGGAGATTGCTTGTTTATTCCTGGCTGCCCAGACCCGAAATAATTACACAGAAACTGTATTAATTACAACACTGCTTGACCAATAGCTTAGGCTTCTTATTAACTAATTCTTACATCTTAAATTAACCCATTTCTATTATTTTATATCTTACCACAAGTCTTGTGGTTTACTGGTAAGGTTCCAGGGCATCTGTCTCCTTTGGTAGCTACATGGCATCTCTCTGACTCTACTTCTTTTCTCTTCTATCTCTGCTTGAAATTCCTGCCTTGCTCTATTCTGCCCTGTCATAGGCCCAAAGAAGCTTCTTTATTAACCAATGGTAATAAAACATATTCACAGCATACAG
>LOJH01018660.1:0-21638 GCA_001685095.1 Ellobius talpinus
ATAGATAGATAGATGATAGATAGATAGACAGACAGACAGACAGACAGACAGACGGGTGCATGTATGTGCAGAGGGCACAACATGGTGTATATATTATGCATCTGCTTTCCTCTGCTACTTCCCCTTTGCTATGGCATCAGGTCCACCTAAGTATTTTTAACTCAGTCATTTGTATTACCTGGAATTGTTTCTTGAAGATCATCTTCCATATGGGAGAAGTTGCTGTGCTGACAACGGGCAAGTAACAGAGAATTTCGTTTTCCTTGCAAGCGTACTCTGGCTCAGAAAAGTTGCCAGTCAAAAGCACAAGAAAAATATTTTAAGTGATTATCATTCCAAGAAATTCAGCCAACAAAACATTTCAGAATAGGTCTCAGATCTGTACATCATTTGCTGGCAGCCTTGAGGAACAATAGGTTTATTTAAGAAATACACTGGAATTCTAGGCCAAGGGAAATAAATGCTGTAATTGGTTCTAGTGTGCTCAACTTTCTCCTCCTTGATCTGCAGATTTTCAGTCTAGGACTTCTGATTCTACTGCTATTGAAAATACTGCCTATTCTCCTTCAATCTCTTTCTGTTTGCCATCTGTCATACCTATCAGCCTTCTAAATCCAGTCATTAATAACAATGTTCTTGAGTCCTTTGACATTGCACACATAACTAATGTCTCAAATGTGGGTGATGCCCTGAGGTATAAAGAGATACCCTATTTCTTATCTTGCTTTTCATGAGAGAGAATGGATCAGTAATATCACTGACATAGATGTGAAAACTGAGGATCTGATCACCTATGTATAACTCAACCACAATTACATATATGTAAGTGTGGAGCTAATAAAGTCCAGTCTTCAATCTCCTAGGGCAGTTTTTCACCATTCTCCCTTCTTTTGGGGGTAGTTTCTATTATGAAATGAGTACTTTGACCCCATCAGCTAGGAATATGATTGAAATGATGCAGGGAGAGAGAATTCTCTTGCAGTCAGATGTGTTACCAAATTTAATCATTATTTTTGGAAAAAAAATTGAGAAGGCAGCAGAGAATAGAAAAGCATCCATTTGAAAAAGAAAATTACATTATGCTACTCTTGACAATTAGATCATTTACCAAAACTATAATATTCAATTCATTCTTTGCAAAGCTAACACAGTCTGTCTGTAAAAAGCTGTCCTACTGACAAATGTTTCCAGGGGTGTCGTTTGCCTGAATTATGTGATCACATGGGGGAATTGTTTTCTGAAGCTATGTGCAGAATATCATAACAATGTCTGCTTGAATCAGAAGACCTTACTCTCAAATTTATATGACACTTGGCTTAAATGCCTTGCTTCCTATCTCAGCAGCTCTTTCTAAGGAAATCTGCCTTGCTACAGTCTTGAAAAATGATCTGTGTTGTTAGAAAAGGGTGAAAACCAGTGGCAAAACTCCATTTCTGTTCCTTCAGTGTGTTCATTTTGCTTCTCCTACTTGAACTGTTCTGTTCTTATTTAATTGTAGGTCCTTATGTAGCTATGAGGATTAGACTAGCTCAACTAATGATGATGATGATGATGATGATAATGTTGAAAAACCATCCTTGCCATCCAGAGAAACAAAACAAAAGAACACAAACAGCAAGAACAACAAACCCTTTGCAGGTTAGGGGTTAAGTAGCTGCAAATGAAAAAGCATATTTATATGTTCTCCTGTGGTTTCCAGTTAACAGCTCATGTAGCATAGCAAAAGTGTTAAACTTCCACACCAAAACTATCTCTCATTAGTTATCATTTTAATAATTACTTATTGAGAGACCTTGTTCCAAGAGACAGATATAAAGGTAGATAGCAAAAATACAAGATGATCCAAGTACGCATGGACCATTCCTTCATAAAGCCCTTGGCGCGCTGGAACATATACAAATGGGAAAATTAAAATTTAGTTAAACGTGACAAATGCTGCATTGTTGAGAATATGTAGAAGAGAAAATTTAAAGTCAAATGCTCCCATGGAGATATTCAAAGACAAAGATAATTTACTATGTATTGTGTGTAATTCAAGTGAAACCTTTTCTGAGGAAAGCACATAAATACTAAGCAAGTCTGATATTATCGTAAGGGTCACCATTATAAGGATGGGCTCTGCCTGGAGAGATGCTCTTTCTTGTGAAAGTCTCCATAAAGTTGTATTGGTTGCATTATGGCTAGGTTACAACACTACATTTGGATTATTAATATTTCTAAGTATAAATAAAATACATTATTAAGTATGATTCTGAACAAAACAAATTGGAAAAAAAGTAATTTGAAAGTGATACAAAAATTAGCTAACATAAAACAACCACAAAGGGTTTCTACCTTCCTGTGTCTACACTTCAAATTGTTTGTACTTAGAAAGAGCATGAAACCAAACACACTCCATTGTCATGGTGGGAATTAAGCAGCTGATGTAAGTCTATATAAAAATAAAGAGGAAATTGGGTTAAACTATAAGATACTCTGAGGTTTAGTGTGGTAATACAGTAAGAATCACATTTTTAAGTGCTCACTCATTCATGAAAAAGCTACAAGAGTGATGATTATCTTGAATATTTAAAAGAGAATCAAGAAACAAAGCTAATTACGAATTAATTCATGTTTTTCTGTTGTTTTGTTGGCTGGTAAGACAGAGTCTCACAGCGTGTACATACTGGAATGAAAGCCTGTGAGCATCTATCTTGCTTTACTTCCCAAGAGCTGGTACTAGAGGTGTCACCTCTGTGCCTCGAGACACATATGTTTCTATGTGACCTAAGGGATAAACTCTTGCCAAGACTCCATGTCAATCAAACACCAGGAAATGGCTTTCTCTTATGGTAGAGTCATTAAAGTCTGCCACAAAGCATTTTGGCTTTGACTTGGCAACTTGAAGATCAGCAACAATCCTATAGAAAGAAGAGAGCATTTATTTTTGTTTATTTATTTCAGGTCTGTTCTATTATTTGCTGGCTTAGGAAAACTTTCCACTGGAATTTTATTCTAATTACGAAGATAAACAGCAATGGGGACAGGTGATAACATAGACCCAATATAACCCAACATATGCTTAATCTGACACATGAATTTTCATAATTGTTCATAATTTGAAACATCCTCCAATTTCTCCAGTAAGACAAACATCTATAGTAATCTAGGCTGGAGTCAGTCCAGAGCAACTGTGGTACTAACTGAAGAGAGGAGAGCTGTGCTGAGGATAAATCTCTCCTCTGTCCTTCTGACAGACAACTGTGGAACTTCTTCTCTGAAAGAAATTTAGCTCAGGGGGATTCACAGAACTGACACAGATCACTTCCTGTGGAATTGTTGGTCACAGTCCCATAATCCACAGACCCAAGGAGAAATGGTTGCCATGCTCAGACTGATAGCAACCCATATAAACAAAATACTACCTACTTTCTCGCCTTCTTTCTGAGGGGCAAGCAACCCTGCCAAGCATCCTAGAGCAGATAGCAAGGGAAAAAAGTTCACAGTTCCCAAGAGAGTAGTTGTCAGCTGGCCAGGGAATGCAACTCTGTGGGCCAAACCACAGAGAAATATTCTTATCTAGTGTATATTTATTTTACTCTTTGGTATATCATAACTGTGATCCAAGTTTCCCATTTTTCTTGAAATGTTGATATATGAGTTCTGGTTGGGGACCGGAAATCTCTGTCAGAGCAGTGAATTTTACAAGACCAGTAAAATTAAAAGTCCAAATTATATTCTGATATTTTTGATATAATGCATTTTTTAAAAATTATGCTTACATAGTCAGTCTTAAATAATATTTAAAAGATATAATATTCAAAAGTAGAAAGACATTCTTATTCCTTACATACATTTCAAGGGAAAATATTCTCATTCTTAAATTCCATAATCTATTAGATACAAATATTTCTTTATGATACATATGATATGATGTGTGGTCAAAACATTTTTGAACCTATAAAAGAAAAATACTAGAAATGTAATTGCGCCATTCTGAGGGAGTTAACACAGACACAAAAAGACAAATATGGCATGCATTCTTTTATATACAGATATTAGTTTTAAGCGTTTGATAGGCATGCTACAATCCATATATCCACAAAGGTTAGGTATAGAGTATAGGATTGGCAGAAGGGGTGGACCTCTGAAGAAAGGGAAGATAGACATAGTTACAGAGAGACAGGGGCAGACTCAAACAGGTGGATTAAATAGGGAGGGGAGAAGAAAGGAGATACTGAAAGGGACAACTAACACTCAGGGCCATTTGAAGAGTCATAAGGAAACTTTACTACTCTAGGAATCTTCAAAAACATATACATATATGACAGATCTAAATGGAGTCATCAAATAATTGGGGAGACAAAACCCCAACTAAACATATTTTGCTACCAGTGAAACTCACAGTGTCAGGAATGGGTTACATCTTGCCAAGTTCTTGGCCATAGAAGCCTCCTGGAAACCCCCAAATAATGCAAGCTGTTGCCAAGGTTATTGCATGCTCTCTATAAACTGATGGTAAGGCCCTGTTGCTAAAGACAACGTTTTCATATCTCATTGAACATGGCAACATCAAGCTGGTGCCTACTTAGAGCTTTTACCCATGCTGACTGGTGCTCATGGTCCTGGAAGGTACCCTACAGACTACGAACACAGCTACCATGCACTCATCTTAAATGGTGACCTGCCTCCCTGCATAACATGCACGTGATGGTGGCACAGACATTGAGTGGGTAACCAACTACTACCTGATTGAATGCAAAGGCCACACCACTAGATGGAATCCACGCCTGACACTTCTCTGGTCTCCAAGAACTTCAGCCTGGATAGGCCACAGATCTAGGAAAAAAGCAAATATTACTACTGTTCTGCTAAGAAAAAAATTGCAATAAAAGTACTCCAGGCAACATTATGCCATACCCATAGATGGCTGTCTTGCTCAGCCATCATCAAAGGCGTTCCCTCTTGTAGTAGACGGAAAATAATACAGAGCCCTACAATTGGACAATGAGAAGAGTGTGAGAGACCTTGGCACACTCAGCCCTAAATGCCTCAATGGAATGTCAGGGAACTATGCTGAAGAAGGGGCGGAAGGTTGTAAGGGGGCACGGGGATGGATGATTTGAAGGAAAGAGTGCCTTCAGGAAGCAATATAACTGATACACATGAACTCAAGCATGCACAGAGTCTGCACAGATTCAAGCCAGGTGGTCCCAGTGTTAATGTGGGGCAGTGGACACAATCTCCAATTCCTAACTAAGAATCTATCTCCAATTAACTACCACAACCATCAGTTTTCTCCACTGGAAGTGCAGTGCGTAGATACCACAGATAAGGGCAGGTGGCATGCCCAGCAGATGGAACACAAATTAACTCCCTGATGATTTGATAGATGTTATGTCTTCTCCCTTTTCTTTTTTAATCTTACTGGTCTTTTGTTTGTATGTTACATTTTCCAATTTTGTATTTTGATGGGCTGTGGTGCATGTGTGCCTCTGTGTGTGTTTCCACATACATATGTTTGTGTGTATGTGCATGCACATACATATGTCTGTGTATTTGTGTTTCTTATTTTTTCACTTTTTAAATTCCAGTATGTTTACTTTTCTGTATTTTCCTTTTCATTTTCTAAGGAAATAGAGAAAAAGAAGGCAGGGAACTAATGAGTTGGGGTGGGGAGGATGTTGAAGAAGATGGGGGAGGAGAAACCATAACCAGAATATAGTGTGTAAATTTTTAATTAAAAAGGGAATGTGGGGGAAAATTTTTAACTAACAGGGAAAATTTTTAATTAAAATGGGAATGTAATTCCATGTTGAACACATTTAAACAGCAAAAGCAAGAAATCATCCAGTGCCAAGCAGAGAGTTTATGATACATAGTGTCTTTGGACAGTACTTGTAGAAATAATGCTTTGTTCCACCATAAACTGTTGCGGGAGCTTCTTCCGCTCCTTTAGCCAATARCCGCTGAGATACCAGCCCATTGGGGCGTGGTCTCTCTCTCTTTGAAAAAGCAGCGACTGCCCTCCACTCGCTCTCTTGCTTCCAGCTCCGCTTCTGGCTACTAGGCCCCTTTCCTGATCGTGCAGAGGGCAGTTGTCTGGGACGGTGATCTGTAGGTTTTTCCCTTTTCAATAAATAACCATTCTATTAATCATAATTCCGAACCAGTGTGGGATTGTTTATGACTTACGCCTTCAATAAACTAGAGTATCCATGAAATATCATTTGAAATTGAGTGATCACAATTTCTGTAGCCTAGTAATCGTATAACATAAGCAGTGTAAGTTCAATTTTCCTGGTAACAATCAACCACACACGAATATCAGCGGAACTATTTTAACTTGAATATCAGGACTGTTCTGTGTACTTTACCAAAAGTGTATTCATGCAGTAGAAAATTACGCTGTGAATAAATATAAGCTAACCAAACCCCAAGTTCTGAGATGGGGTGAATGTTAGGTACATGACCTTAAGAAAAAAGCCTAGTCTCAAAAGAACACAAACGGCATGGTACCTTGTTTATAATATTCAAAGACAAGACTTACATTCATCTTCAATGCTTTGTGGTCATCTTGAGGGTTATAGTAAAAATAAACATGATAATTCAATTCAGTGTTCCTAGATGCACATGTAAAGGATGTAAACATGTAACTATAAGCAAAATTGAATATACAGATGACAACTGTTGATGTGGTATAAATATATCTTTCTGCTTATTGATGAGGAAACTTGTTCACCAAGACACCAGGGAAATGAAAAGCAATACATAAAAACAATGAACAAACAAAAGTGAAGCATCAGGCTGTTGATGAATTGTGGGAGAGATAATCTTTGATATGACTGCAGATATTTTCAGTATCACAGAGTTTTCAATAGCTGAGTCTTCTAGAATTAAATGAGTTAGTTTTATTCTACCTGGGCTAAACTCTTAGTGAATGCATCCATAAGAGTTCTTGGCTTTCCATAACTGTTATTGGTGATAACCATACTGAATAATTATTTACTTTTCAAAAATTATACTATTAATCAAACCAGGTGACAAATTACAGTTCTAAGAAAGAACTCAAATCTTACTGACCTTGAAAACACAGTAAAGATGCAAATGATAATCGAAGACATGAAGGGGGAGGAAAGAATTTAGCAGTGTGTAAGTATTCTAATTTATTATTATTGGGAATGTGAGGATATCATACTTGATGTCAGAATGAAGGAAATTGGGGAAAGAATTGAAGAAGTGATTCTTTTAAAATTATAATGCCACTAGAAAAATGGAGAAATAGAACAATGATTTTCCATTTTTAAAATACAATAATTGGAGCAAATTATCCACAGCAGGAAGCATAAGCTTAAAAGCATAGCACAGTCCAACAGATGGGAAGTGCCACAGTTAAAACTGTTTATGAAAAAAACACATTGTTATTGTGATACTGTTTGGAGGGTTTTTTTAAATTAGCAAAACAAAACTTAAAATGACAAGTGTCTGCCTCTTTGGAATATGAATATGTCAGGAAACTTAAAATGACAAATGACTGTCTCCTTGGAATATGACTGTCAGAGAGATGCTGTTTCACAATAAATCCCCCTGTAGTAGCTAATGTTTTCCCACTTGAATGAAGGCTTCATCTAAGCACATGAAGAACCAGGTAAGTGATGAGACAACAGTATAGGCTCCTCAGGCAGAGCTGTGACTCTTCTGGAATAACAGAGGCCACAGCCGTGTTCCCGTACCACGTTTGCTCCTCTGCCAAGGTACGCCATCTTGCAAGATGATGCAGAAGGACTCGTCTTCTTGAGGAACCCAAATAAAGCTCTGTGCTGAGGGAAGTTCTCCCCATGCCTTGTAAAAATATTTTATAAGCGTCAGTCTAAGTGAGCTGAGGTGTCAGTATCAGCCACAGAGAAAGAAAACAAAGAGCAACCATGAGTCCTGGAATCATTCAAACTGATTTATAGCCAGCGCCTAACCAAAATTTAGAGATCCCTTTGGGCTGCACAGATGGCTGCTCGGCTCTGAACAGCTTTGCCCCTAGGTCTGAACACACCCAGTGAGAAGCATCAAGGCCCTGGTGTACGGCTTGTTCAGTGAACCTTGCAGTAACAGAGATCTGAGACCACTGGAGAACAAACCCCCTCCCATCGCTAGTTAGCCTTGCCTGAAGTGTATTTTTTTTTAGATTTCTTTAGACTTTAAACAGGAAGGGAAAGGATTCTTGAAAGATAAAATCCTTTGTTTTTCCTGTTTGCAGAGGAGCCCCATGCACACACAGTTCTTGGGGACATTTTCTACACAGCTCTCTAGACATCAAAGAGGCAAAGAAAGTGTACCATCTTATCAAGAGGCAAATATACATTCCCTTCTTCCTGAATTAAAGGGGAAACAACAGAGTTCTAATCCTGTCCTCCCAAAATGAATTGCCATTGTCTCTTCTTTTTATTGTCAAGAGATTATGCAAGTGGGGGACAACCCAGGACCATGAAAATCAAAAACCACATCATTCTAAAACTGTTTTGTAAAACACCACTTAGTACCGTGGAACTTCAACTAAAAGGGGGGTTGATATTTGTATTTCCTTCTGTTCTTATCTTTGTGATAAAATACTTGAAACCAGCAACTTAAGCAGGAAGTGGATTGTTTTGGAACTTGGCTTAACAGGGGACAGACAGCCATATGGCAGAGGAGGCATGCACACCAGAGTAGCCAGGCATAGGCATACATAGCAGCCATGTGAAGGGTGGTGGGCAGTGGAAATGTGATGTTGAGGGAACTGGACCAAAAATATAATCAATAAGGCCTGCCCCTACATGACTCACTTCTTCCAACTAGGCTCCTCCACCTTTCAAAGGTTCTACAACCTCTCCAAACAGCCACCTGCTGGGTAGCAAATGTTTAAATGCACGATTCTGTGGGGGAACAATTTTCATTGTAACCAATATTCTGCTTTTGATCTTCCTGTATCTTCTTAAATTTTTCCTATGTGTGTGTTGGGGGAGGGGTGGATGTAGCCATGGGTTGAATGGGTATAAGCACCTTGTGCTAACTTACTGAGCCACTGGAATTCCTGTGTGGTACGTTCATGTGTGCACATGGTTTTGTAATCATTGGTGGATGAGTGTGCACGGAGGTGCTGGTGATACAGGTGCAGGCTCAAGGTTCTCTGGGCTAACGTGGGAGTCGGCTCTTTTCCATTTTACTTGCTAAACCAGGCTCTCTAAATCAATCCCTGATCTCACAGATACGGCTAATCTTACTAGTTTTCTTTGGAGATCCCCTGTCTCTGATTCCCGAACCTGGCATTAAAAGCAGGTGTCCACATCAACGCAGCATTTTTCTCAATTTCTGGGGATCCAAACTCTGCTCCTCATCCAAACATTTTAAGCATGTAAACACCTTCTCAGCCAGCTGATTTTCCTCAGTTCTGCTTCTGTCTACCCACCACAGGGTCTTATAATTTGTCTCCATTCTGTGATTTCTACACCTTTACTACAACCGAGAAATCTCATGTTTGCATCACTTTCAAAGATACACCAAGAGTCAAGGAAACAATTTTCGGGGTCAGGTTTCCCCCCAAAAAATTTATTAATAAAGAATCACTGGAGATCTTACGGCAGAATTCAGTTATAGGCTTAGAGCACTTAAACTGTAAGATCGCACAGGAGAATCATCGTGATGTAACCACGTTTGTTAGCGTGTGCTGTATGTTGACAGTTTCCGGCTTAGCTTGCTGACATTAGAATTCTCCTTCCCTTTCGGATCTCCTGAGACATTCCAATCTCACGCAAAGAGGTTTTGAAAAGTCAACTTAATCCTAAACAGAAGCCCTTTGTGCTTACTGACTACAGGAGCATTTGCTTCAGGTGTCTCAGGCATGGCCAATCTGCATGCGTGGAGTGTAGAGGTGTCTGTGTCATGGGAGTACCATGCTATTTGTCCATAAGCCTGCTCCTCCTCCTCCTTCCATGGTGTGCCTTCTACACACCCGTGCCTCCTTGGCTCAAGACTCTTACCGACTGCAATAGTCCCCAGAAGGTGTCAGCATGGTTCACTCTTTCTGCAACTTTTTATGTTGCTCAAATGCTCTTAGTGGGGCATCACAAGATCACCAAACAAAACAGTAATCCCAGCACACCAGAACTATCTCTCTCCTCCCTGATTCATTCTCCCTTTAGAGCAGTGTCTGCGTTTTCATAACTCGCTCCTCTGTTTATTACAGAAATGCCAGGTAAATGAAAATGCTCAAAAATATCATTTTTATTGGCTGAATGAATAAGCAAATATAAAGATGCGCAAATTATGTCAGATACAACCTTTACTATGGATGTCATCTTTTCACTGTTAATGTGCATTTTCACAGTTCATTGAAAATATATTTATTTCTTTCTATTATCCAAAATGCTTTGTTATTTTGGTTTTGTCTTTGTTGTTTTGCTTTTTGTTTGAGACAACCTCAGGCAATCAATTTCACAATCTCCCTTCTTTCTAGTTGCTAACATCTCACCAGGTTCCTAATTATTTTCATACAATGATTATTTGGCGTTTCTTAACTCAGTAATGATTGACTTGAGAAAGATGGGTTTCCAACTACATTGCCCCTCCAAAAAAAACCCACAAAAAGAAAGCTATTGGCAATGGTACAAGGATGAGGAGGAGAATCCACTGCTAACGAACTAAAATGGGCAGATTGAGCGATATCTGGGAGACACACCAGGGTCTTTCAGGAGGCAAGAGAGACACGGCATTGCACCAGGAATCCCTTGCTCCTTTTCCTCGGATGTGATGTCTCTGGCACAGATCCCTTCTGCTGCTCCTCAAAGGCCAATTATTTTCCAGTGGAGCTCTCCTATGGTTATTTGAGAAGTTCTCCAGCAAATATGCCCAGAGACTGAAAAGACATCTACAGTGTAGGTATTTGAGAAGATGGATCCGCCTGAATGATTTCTTTCCTGGACTTGGCTGGGATATTTTTCCATCTCCTTTCATTTTTTTTTCATTTTTTGAGTGTAGATTTTATGAGTATTGCATTTTAGATGTGTCTAGTAGCTGAGATCCAGTGATAGACAAAAGATCTCTAAGACTAAAATATAAATAGAGAAGAAGAGTTTGGGATGACATCATTCTGTATGCACACAGAAGTGACCACAAATAACCTACAATAACCTTTTAAAATTAGTTTTTTCCTGACTTCATAAAACAATATTTTATTTGGCAGGCACACATTGGCAAGCCCTTCCAAAGCTCTGTTTGTTTTCTGTATCCAGGAAGACACAGCCACTGTTGTCACATAGGTTTCCTTCTCTGTGGTTTTACCATTTTCAGCGTCTTTATGAGTGGCTGTTACAGAATATTTTTCTTTGGGGCATTTATTAAGAGTAGCATGGATATGAATGAAAAGCCGTCCTCATAACTGTATAGAGTGGATTTCTTCTTCCACATGTGATACTGAGCAAGTTGAAGTGAAAGAAATGGAAATATCAACAGGGATATGGCTGCTTTATTCTGAGGTTATATAATAGCATGAAGCTGGATGCAGACCATTGAAGGAAATCAATCTACTTGCCTTTTGATATGTGTGGATCAAATCCCAAGTTTTAAAAAGAATGTCAGATCATAATATAAATCATAATATAGTTTTTTTCACATACACAGTTATTCTGAACAAATTGAAGAGTATCAAAGAACAAAAGTATCATTTCAGAATTATCTCATAGGTTAACATTTAGCTTTAATAATCTTTCAATTATAAAATAGAAATTGGTATGGTTCTCAAAATGTTAGCATACTTTAAAACTGTTTCTGAATCTATTTAAGTTCACATCATGCAGTTTTTCATGACCTTCTTCCGCTATTACCTCGAAGGAAAAAGACAAGAAAGCATAAAATGTTTTCAAATATAATTTTAAAAGTATCAAACACAATAAGCAGAACTTTTAGAATAAGTCATGATATTTCATTTACTTCTTTTGGTTGCTATTAATCTTATGAAGGCAAAAGAGGAAGGCTCCAATAATTAACCTTGTGCTGTTGACCTAACCAAAATTAACTGGCTATACAACAATTTAGTTGTCCATATAAAAACAGGAAGAGAGATTTCCCAAAGTAACCCTTATTCTCCATGAGAAAAACAGCTGGTGCTCTCTCTTTCTGTGTAAGCCTGTGGGGCACGGATGAAAGGATGTATATTTCTGATATCCTCCCTTGTAAATGGGTGGTTTTTTTTTCAGTGGAAGTGTGCCAACACTCAGTTCCTGAGAGGCAGGGGCCCGTGAAAGTTTGGCCTGAATATTTTAAATTATATTTTTATAAAACAAGGTTTGTGAAAATGAACTAAGTTGCCTTACCACTGTTCCATGAGTAATCACTGCAAAACAATAACGGAAACCTGTACCTGTTCCTCCTTGGAAAGGAGGAAAAGATTAATAAGAAACACAGCCTTCCAACAACAAAAACCAAAGTTCAAGTACCAGACTTCTTTTGTGTCCCTGTTTTCCATGCTACATTTCCCACAGCACACTGCTGGGATTTTTTATTTTTTATTTTCGCTACGCATGCTCACACATCTGTTACACATGTGTGATCAACCAACTGGAGTTTTGAGCCAAATGTCCTGTTAAATGGACAGAGTGGGCAGAGCATTCCTTTGAGAGTTAGACTCTGCCTCTGGTGGATTGCCGCCAAATGCAATGGTGTAATAAAGAAAAGAAATCTGCTCATTTGAATTGCATTGAAATGAACTGTGTCCTCTCCTAAAATACCATATGGTAATGATCCCTGGAGGTATGGCGCATAACACCTAGGTCTGGCAGGCTCCAATGAAAGGCTGTAAACGTCCCAGGGTAGTTGGGCTGTGAAAGGCAAGATAGTTGACAAGAAGCATGCAGGGGGAACAAGAATCCTATCTGATGTCCCTCAATCAACTTGAAATGAAAGAAAGTGGACTGAACAAAGAAATACTAGCAAGTCGCCTTGGAGAAATCCTCCTTCTCCCATTAAAACGCAGTTCTTGGATCTCACCTCCAGTAAAGTGAAACCTTATGGAAAGAAAAGCTGTTTCACCTGAGCAGTAGCCAGAGTTTCTTTGGAGCAAATTATCTCAATAAGACTCAAGTGTACGTCTGCAAAGCAAAATGTGGTCTTCTTAATCAAACCTCCACCAGAGCTGAGAGCAGACGGACCGAGTAGCTGGAGCTTCTGAGAGTTCACGTCTGCTCTGGCTAGCAGTCTCGGTGAACCTCGTCTGAAGGAGGCAGTAGCTGGCCTGTATGCTGTGCTAGGAGGTCTCTGAGGAACACACACACACGCACGCACGCACGCACGCACACACACTCACACACCTACACATACGTTAGGATTGTGTAGCATTGAGAAATTCAGTAACATTAAAGAATTGGTGGTGAGAGTCTGAAATATCCGTACGCCAAAGAGTATAAAGAAACAAGCCCAGTCTAATGCAGAGAGTTACAGGGTGGGCTTGGACTACAACAAACCCCAATATCCATAAGTAATCATAACATCATTTCTATCGCAGAGTGATTCAGAGCCTTTGTTTAATCTTTCTTGTAAAAGTTTCCACTAATTTAGTGTAAAATCAAAATAGAACAGAGAAATAAAATGAGAACTTATATCCAGACGAAGTTATTCTTGCTCATATTTTCCCTTTTGAACACTTGAATTCTAATTGTCCCATTCCTGTTAATGAAGCACAGCGATTCCTAAAAGTATTATTTTTTATAACTTTCCCCTTTGAAGTCTAGACAACTAAGGCTGATTTATATAGCTAAATATAAGTCTTATATGTAATTATTATTCTTAACATTTGTGAAACCTGACATTTTAGTTTTCATGTCAAAGGGTATTTAGTATTTGATTTATATAATTTCTTTGTGATAATTCTGAGGAAACTTTCTAACTATTATCTATATAACAAAGGCAATGTATAACAGAAGCATAATGGCTTAATACACATTAGGAATTTCTATGTACATCAGTTAATTAGTTCATTTAGTCTTCACCATAACAGTGAATATTATCATGTCCATACCTCTGAACTTTACAGATGAGAGAATGGAGCTGTGACAGAATTTATGCCCTGAGACAAAGTCCCTTGTCTTCTACCTAGAGCGTACACTCTTAAAAACCAGTACGCCATCACACTAGCGGTGGACTTCTTTCTGAAATCAGACTCTAAAACTGACATGTCAAACTTACCTTTCCCTTGTTCCAAGCCCACTGAAAGGTAGAATTTTTCGAAGCTCAATAATTCCACTGTCTTTTATTTCAAAAGATATTTGTATGGCTATTATTTTCCATGTATGAAGAATAGGGCTGAAATGTTCAGCTGTTATCTCTGCACCCTGACACTAGCAATGTTCTATACAAACTTCTTCAACTGTTTTCCCCATGATGAGGAGACCTCAATCTCACTTCACAACTTATTTCACTTTTCTCCTTTTCTAAGCAAATGCGCTCACCCAAAGTAGAGTTATTTTTTTTTTTAATGAATAGGATTTTTGTTGTTGTTATCAAAAGATTTTGGGAAAGCTGAACTTTAAAATCAAGTCTTCACTTCTGTAAAGCCTTGGATATGAGTTATTTTTACTTGCAGATCTCTTGAACACCAGGATCACCATGAAAAAAAAAAAGTTAAAAAAATAAAAGGTTGTTTGGAGTTGGGCCCTAGGAAGCTGCCACCTCCACTGGCAGTCTTGCTTCAGGATGATTGTCTTATGGAGCAACACCGATGTTTCATTTTTTCATTAACTACACAAGCTTCAGATTAGATACTCAGATGTCAAATAAATGCCAGATGCTCTTTGTTGTTGATAACAAGGACACAGAACTGTGAAGCAACAGTGTAAGCCGCCTATTACAGCCCTGCTTCTCATTTCAACAGAGTTCTGAGTGCAAAGTAAGACAGAATAATTATCTTTTTTTCACAGGGCAGAAAGCTGATGCATGTAAATTGTGTTTACAAGGTCAGAATATATCAACAGATTGTGACAAGCCAAACTATACTCCATGACAATCCCCAAAAGATATGTAATGAGCATTTTAAAGCTTCTTGCAAAATCAATACAATCTTACACTGCTTTTCATCTCAGCGCGAATTTAGGCTAGCAATGTGGGGTCTGGTTCGCAGAAAAATCCAAGTACAGGTTCAGAAAAGATCTTGGATAAAAAAGACCAAATAGATCACATACAAACACATTTATGTTTTAAACATAGGAAGTGTGTATCTATAAAATGTGTTGCATAATCTTGTCTAAATCACCTTGAAAGCACTGGTTTTAGTCTCAGATGGGAACAAGCTGAAGAGAAACAACTCTGGTCATTCCACAAACTGATTCTAAAAATTATTTTCTGGCCATTTTAAGGATACTACTGCCTCCTGGATGGAAAACCCAGGTCTCACTGTTTTGTTAATCATGGAGAATTTTAATAAATATAATAGATGCCTGAGTCGCTCTCCTGAGCAGCCCTGTAAAAAAGCCAGCATCTTGCTGGGTTTTGACAAAACCCAGTTCTTAGATGTGTTCCAGTAAAAGTGAGTCCCTACCCATGATCACTAGTAAAAGTGAGTTCCTACCCATGACATCACCAGTAAAAGTGAGCCCCTACCCATGACATCACTGGTAAAAGTGAGTCCCTACCCATGACATCACCAATAGAAGTGAGTCCCTATGACATCACCAATATGTGAGTCCCCATGACATCACCAATAAAAGTGAGTCCCTATGACATCACCAGGATTTGAAGAAATGAGATAAACTCCTGATCACACAGGTAACAGAGGTAAATTCCTACCTAAAACCTTTTACTTGAATCAAAAACTCCTCTCCCCCTGCCCCTCCTTGTCCAGACTTTCTCCACCTCCTCCTCCCCTCTCTCCTCTGCCTCCCTCCACCTCCAGGGCCCCCTCCTCTCTCACAGACACCCTGGGCTGGGGGTCAGCAGAGCAAATGTGGATAAACTCGGGACCTTGCAGATCATTTCAGACAAATGTTTCAGGAATGTGTTCACCAGTCCAGGCAGTTTCCTCAGGGAACGCACAAAGCACCTTGTGTGCAAAGCCTCTCACACAAACAGGAATCTCTCAGTGATTCTTCTCCCTCCCTGCCTGAGCCCTTTGCTTCCTAATCTGCCAAATTCATGTTAAATCAGGAGCAATGGCCTCCAATTAGCTCTTCAATTAAAGTGTACAGTTCAAAGTTGACTGCGGAGTGAGTAATTGCTTTGGAAAACCACAACCAGCAGGCAGCTGCAAGATTGTTACAACAGTTTATTTAACCTGAAAACATCTGATCAATTTTATTATCTCAGCAAAGGGGAGATATCCCGGAGAGTGGTATTTAAATATACTACACACCCTACATGCTGCTGAAATTCTTCAGCGCCATAAATATCCTTTGCCATCACCTTGCTGAGAAAACAAACTCAAATTACACTTTCTTCATTCAAAACTCAACAGAGACTAAGAACTTCATGACATTCAGCAGGGGTGGAAGTGGGGAGACGAGGAGAGGAACTTTGCAAAATTGCAAGATTTAAAAACTTTCAAATATCTGCGCGTGATGTGTGAGTTTTCTGCTCATCCTGGAGAGCGGGTCAGAGAGAGCATGTGACCTTTCTAAAGCAAAGGGAGTTCCATTTCCATAACCCTGCCCCTAATATGCTGAGCCGATGCTGAAGTCTTCTACAGCCACCCGAAGGAAAGAAGGCCGGAAGTCAGTGTCACGTAAGTGGAATAAAGGCTTCACAATTCCTGCCTGCGCCTGCCTCTGTGTTCATTGTGTTATGCCCCGCCCCACCATCTTCCTCACGGGGATGCCTTTGGTTAAACGTGCTTCGGAAGTCTCGAACTCTTGCGAGACATCAACACCTATTTCTACATTGATTAATAAGATGATCTTCAGCAGGTGTTTTTTTTTTTAACTTCTCTGTGGCTCCTTTTCCACGTCTAAAACTTCGTAGCTTTGTTTTTCAGACTGAGTTTGTGAAAAGCGCTCAGACCGTGCCAGGAGCAGGAAGACTTTAACACATTCTGGCTAGAAGCTGTCTTTCTCCACGATGATGTCTTGGCCAGCCAAGAGTTATACCATCTTCCAGGCTCAGTTTCCATGCCCTCGAGCTAGGATCCTTCACACCACCAGGAAGGGTGGTTTCAAACCGCTGGGCAATTCTTACCTTTAACTTGAGGTCATGTAATGGAAAGCTTGAATCACACCACAAACATTTTTCCAGGAAGTTTAGCTCTGAATCGTGCCCCAAAGGACCAAGAGGGAGTGAGTACTCATCCCTGTAGTTCCTAACACCCCATCCTACAATGCCACCGGAGTACATGTTAAATACTCACTCCAGCTCCCATCAGCCCACTTGAAGACTGTCCTCTATCTATTCTGCCTGTTTTAATAGCCTTAAAGAAAGAAAAAAAGATACACTCCCACCAACAAGACAGAGTAGAACTGCTCTCAGGAAAAAAAAAAAAACACTAATTCCTACAACACTTCAGTATCACAAAAAACAATGAGGAAAGTCAGCTACATGCCTATTCTGTTGTCTGTTGCTTTTTGTGTTTATTCCCCAATCATATTCATTTTCCCCTCTAGAATCATACGAATGTATTTAACATTTTGTATTTCTATGCATTCTTAAACAATATATACTATTTTATAGACATATTTTAAGTGTATTGGTATTTAAACTGATAATCACCCTGTGTGCCCATTAAATTGTTACTCAGCTACTCAATGCTGGTCTTCAATCAACCACCAAACTGCCAATATATATCTGACCAATCTGGTCTGAATCCCACAGTGATCTGGGGAACCCAGCAAGGGAAATTTTCCTATTCATTTGATCTTAACAGCAAGAGTTTTCTGCCAGAATTGTCAAGTCAAACTCTGCTCATTCACTTTCTGGGAGATATGTATTCAGACCAATAGCATTTTATGTTTTGAAATCTAATTGTGGGCAACCAACATGTTTAACTGATAAAAACAAGCATCTTTCAGAGACCCAGAGCAACGTAAAACAGAGAGCCTTGGAAACCTCTGTACAAACAGGCAAGCCACAAGTAAAAAGTAAATAGCAAGTCAGGTGTGATTTCAGTATCTACAGGATTTACTCATGAAAATGTAGGAAATGCTTCTGATCCCAAAGATATTTTCTTATGCTTCTACACTGAAAGAACTGTTTGATAAACAAATGCTGGAGAGGATTCAAACATCTCGAATAGGAGATAGCAGCCAACAAATATGGGGACTCACAAAGCTACAATCAAGGAAATAACGCTGGACACTGTTGCAGAGGCATCTGAAAAATGTGTTGCCGGTGGAAGAGGCAAATCTCTTTAGAGCACGTTTCATGTGATTCCACTTTTGTTAACAAAAATTGAAGAAATACACATGTATAATAATTTTCAAATGTATAGGATGCCACATGCTAAAAATGTCCCTAAAGACTCAAACTGTGAAGGGACCGCACAGCCAAAGGGAAGAATGATATTTCCATTTCTGTCCAGCATCATCTCCTGTGTTTCGGCTGTTTACAGCCAGTATGTATTAACTCCACGCTGAGGTTCTCCAAGTAGAATAAAATAAAAATGAAAATGGACAATCTGCTTTTAGGTGATTTGGAGGTATCGTTTTGCTGGCAAATGGAGGAGCTGATGGTCAAGGGAAGGAGGAGGCAAGAAACACGGGAAGAGTAGATCCCAGAATCAGCCGTGCCCCAAGTCACTGACTAAACAGTAACGTCAAATCAAGAGAGCTGCTTCTAAGATGTGTGGTTTGCCTAGTTGTGTGTGTGTATGTGTGTGTGCATGCCTGTCTGTCTATCATCTGTCTTTATTGACTACAAAGGGAAAACGAAAGAAATTATTTTCCTCTAAATAAAGGAAACACGCTTGAGTGCATTTTGAGAAAAGGCAAACACTTGTTTACAGCTGTAGATACTCAGAGCAGGCAACTAAATAAGTAGCAAGAAAATTAGAAATTTAAGTAGCTAAAAAGCTAAGAAATTTATATTTCTTCATTAAGTTTGAAACAATTAAATATCACCATAATAATAATAATAATTAACTGAACTCAAAATTTAAATGTATTTTACCATATAGAGAGCAATCATCTCAATTTTCAATATTTTCATTTTAAGTTTTCAAACAAGGCAATTGTATTTCAACATTTCAAGTTGGATTAGATACATTATTTTTCATTTTTCTTCAACTAGTCAACAATAAAAAAGATTCAAAACAAAACAAAATTTGAAGAGTTTATATCAGGATGAGGATATTTTTTAAATTACATCTAGAAACCAGGAAAAATATATGACATTGTAATGGGATATGAAAAACAATTTAAATTTGAGTCAATAATTCTAAAACTAGAGATTTTACTATTGAAAAAAATGTTAATGCCCATTTTCATTTTTCTAAGGTAGGCAGCGGGTAATTTTCGTTTTGAAAGCTAACATTTGACTTCAGTATGGTCCAAACATCTGCCAAGAAGAATCCTTGACCTAAAAAGGCCTGGACGAGCTGTAACAAAATGACAGACTAGCAGGTAAAGACATCAGTTACATCCAAATAAAACAGCGGAAGAGAGCTCAGGAAATATGGGGAAGCCCACGCCTCCCAGGGTGCTTTGCGCTGTTAAGTTCAAATGATGCATCTGGATTCCATTTCTCCATCGCAGACGGACTTTCTGAGCAGTTCACATATTAAAACAGGAATCTATTAATGTTATAGGCTATGCTCATTTTTCTTTGCTTAAAGGAATAATCAATGAGATTTGGAGAAGGAAAATATTGGAGAAAATGTTAAGTATCAGGGATTTACGCTTGTGCCTTGTTTTCCCTCTCTAAATCAGCGGAACAACAAACCAAACATTTACGGTGCTCTACTCCCTCTAGTGGCCGTTTTCAAACGGCTCCTTCTACATCTGTCTGACCGGCTGGTGCAAATTGCGCTTGAGCGTCTCCAAATACAGTGGTTGCTCCTGTCGTGCTAGGGCTTCACAGGCCATCACGTGTTACCTGTCTGTCATTATCAAGGAAGCCGGTTCCTAACTATAACTAACTCGGGTTAGGAGATTTTCTCCAAGCCAAATGTAAATTCCAACCGCACCATTACCTCTCGGATCCCCGGAAGAACCTGGTCAGCGCATATCTCCTTTTCTGCCTCTCCACCCTCTCAGTAGGCGGAGGGGAGCTTTACTTCATTTTCCTCCATGCCACGCGTCACCGAGGTGGAGGCAACAGGTCAGCATGGGAACAGCACTAGATGAGACACACAGGCAGGACTAAACTGCATTGTTTCGTTGGTTAAAAAGCTTAGAACATGTTATTAATAAGCCACGAAATAACAAATATAAAGCAGCTATATAGTGCCACTGGCCATAAGATCCAAAGCTGAATACTGTGCCCAGTAGCTCGTAGCTTAGGCCGATAAATATGTTCAGACATAAATTTGTTTGGATTTTAAAAAACTAGGCTTTTTCTATTTGTACAAATGTACATAATTTCTGCTATGGGAGAGATTCGGTACAATGTAATTTTGCTAACAGTCGGGCCTTGTGTGGAACCTAAATGACCTCAAAGTATTGACAAAATATCTTCCGAAAGTTAAAGTAAAAATAAGTACACAATTTAGCATGGTTAGTCACATTAAAGTGTCTTTTCCCAGATGCTAAAATTTTTCTTTTCAACAAAAAATAATGGTCCATATGATAAACTACAGTTTAAGTGGTGCATCCAAAATCTATGTGTTGAAAACTTAATCCTCAGTGTAAGTTTGGGCGCCAACCCTAAGGGGGGGTCAGGAAGGCTCTCCTATCACAGATGGGCACCTACTGATTCTACAAGGACTTGAAATAGGAGTTCACTCCCTGACCCTCTTTTTCAACCTATCCTTACCCATGGGATAATACTGAAGCTCATTGCTATTTTTTGTCCAGTGATTTTGGACTTTTCAACCCCCACAGCAACAAATACACACCTCCCTCTTTTCTTCCTCCACCCACTTCTTCCCTTTCCTCTTTTTCCCCTTCCTCCCTTTTCTCCTCTTTCACCTCACCTCAATTCTGTTCTACCATCTGTGCCACAGCAACACAAATTGGTTGATGAAAAACACTGAAGTTAAAAATATTAATGAAGGATTAAAAAAACTTGCATGCACAAAACACAGTATTTAAACTTTAAAGAAATTATGCCATTAAACAACATGAAGACATTGTGCTAAGTGTAATAAAAAAGACATAGAAAGTCAAAAACTTCATATCTCTTTTAAATATTGAGTCTAGAAACTGTTAAATACACAGAAACAGAGATCAGATGGCTGTTTACCAATAGTTGCCTTTGATAAAGTACAAGTTTGAACTTAGATCATGAAGAAGTTCCAATATATTATACATCCTGGAGACTGTTGCTGATAAAAAAAATTGCATGCTTGAAATTTTCCAAAATATTGTAATATTCCTGTAATTGGACATTTTTCTCCTGCCTGCCAGTTCCTGAGTAACCACCCAGGGGCTTCATATTAATTATAAATTATAAATGTTTAGCTGATGACTTAGGCTTATTACTAGCTAGCTCTTACACTGCAGTTAGCCCATTTCTATTAAACTACGCATTGCCACATGGCTGTACCATTGGCTCAGGCTTAT
>LOJH01018663.1:0-21635 GCA_001685095.1 Ellobius talpinus
CTAAGAGAGACTTACATAGATCTAACCTACACGGGAAGTAGAAAAAGACAAGATATGGGTAAACTGGGAGCATGGGGATCTTGGGGGATGTTTGAAGGGGTGAGGGTAGAGGCATGGAGGGGAACAGAGAAAAATGTAGAGCTCAATAAAAATCAATAAAAAAATATTTGGAAGCCTGTGGCTTTAGCTGAAAGACCAGATACTGTTTCTCCAATTCAGTATGGAGTATATTTATCATTTATACTTTATGCAATGTGTCTACAATGCCAATTGTCTAATTAAAAGTAAAAGTTAAGAATTTATTTTCCATTAAAAATTTTGGACAAATACTGTCTTTATTTAAATAGGTGAAGAAATTACATTAAAATGAGCTGGTATTTTATTGTTGTTGTTTTTGCCACAGCTAAAAAATTACCAAAATAATTTCTTTTAGAAGAAAATTTAGTCAACTACAGTTTTAATGAATTCAGTCTTTACAATACACATTATATCCCAATAGTTTGTCACTAAAAATATTCCTGGCCCTTGCGATGTATGGATATGTTTGTATCTAGGTTTATAGTTACAGAGAACCTAAGCACCTAAGACTGAGGAAAACAAAAGACATTCAGTTAGTGCCTCAGAATCCCAGGTACTGTGAGGTTTTAAAGAACCTTTCTTCATCACTAGAATTCAGGAAGCTAGATTAAAAATAACCTGTATGTCACTTGAAGTTTCTTAAGCATAATTTTCATAGTATTCAAGATTCAAATATGGTAATGCCAACTCACTCAATCCTCTATCATAAAATGCCATCTTCATTTTGATTTCTGATAAAATATAAACCTAAAGTTAAAACTACAAAGCTATCAACACAATGAAAGTTTAGAAACTAAGTGCTAGATGAAGCATGAGAACAAGTAAATGTCTCAAAACAGAGGTAGATAGGAGATTGGTGGAGTTTATAAAATGGTCCGGAAAGCAGAAATAATATCAAAGTCAGTGTCAGAAAACTGTCCAGAGGCTCTCGTACATCTATAACTAACACCCAGCCATAAGATATGTTGATATTTTGAATAGTCAAAAAACTACTAAGTTGAAAGTGGCACCATATTGAAAGTAGAAAAAGACTGCAGTAGCAGCAGAGGCCCTCTACTCCAACAGCATCCTACATACAAACAATACAAAATTTGTCTTAATGTAGGCTACTTTTGAAATTTAATATGCTCCATCCTGAGGGAAGATGTGATGTAAAAAGCGAAGCAGCATCAACTGTGTTGGATTTCAGTACACACACTTCTGAAAACAATCACATTTGGATGACCATTTCAGTGTATGACATGAAGGACACAAATTCACCCCACTACACCTCATACTGTCATTTAATCTTACTGCATTCAGCATGCTGTCTCCATCACCTCACTGAAAATGCACTTATTGAGAGAACCAACAATATTGCAGGTTAGTAAGTTTTGTAGTTATTTCAGCTTTCATTTCTCTTGACATATCAAAAATACTATTACTCCCTATTTTGATAAGATCTACTCATTTGCTTTCAGGAGTGCCAATGTTCTAGTAGCTGCCTTATTTTCTTATCTCCAAGGTTTCTTTGTTTACACTCGTTTCTGTGGTTACACAGCTCAGTCCATGTCTCTGCACTATTCTCATATATATACTCCAGCCCAGGTCTTGCTCAGGCTTAGACACCTATATCCATTGATTAAAACCAACACACTGGGGTGCCTCCAGGATCTTCAGACTTCACATATTTCCATACCTAAGCTCTCTCTGTTCCTCTCTGTCCTATAAATTAGTTAATGGCAACTCTGTAGGTTCCTGTATCAAAGTATATGTTTATATACACTGCTCTTCTTTTATGACCTTGCTCTCTCACACACTCCAATCATTCTGCTGAAAACTGAAGGCCTCTCAATTTATACCTCAGATTTTTCATACATTGCTCTTTATTCTGCTGTACTAACCACTTTTCAACATATTTTATATTTCTAGATTTGCAACACTAATTTTTAATCTCTATACCCCCCCACTAGAATATAAACCCCAAACAGGGAGGGACTTCTGCTTGATTAAATTTTTTTAATGATGTTCAGATACATTTGTTAAATGAATAAATGACATGGGATGATCTTTAATCTTGAGAAGCTTGCAATCCACTTTGGAAAATGAATTATATGCTTAAAAAAAGAATTTCTGCCAGCATGAGACAGATTGTGCCAAACGATAACTGAGGAGGGCAGACACAAAGTGCTCATGCATTGTTTTTTCCTAAGGATTCAGAAGACTGGCCTCGATTTGAATAATTCATTCCAGGAGAAAATTGATCATAATCTAGGGAAATAACGATGGGAGTAAAACATTTTAGATGACAGCAATTTAAGGCCTCAATGACGTTCCATATTGTGATTTATGGGGAAGCTGTTTGTTGCATATATATAAAGAGCTGGTTGCAACTGGAGTTTTCTTCCTTTTTTGTCTGTCGAGTACAAAACAATGTCCTACTAATAGGCATATTGGCTAATACATATGTGGCATATGTTACCAGGTCTAGAGATGGCTATCCAGGAAGACAGGAGAAATCCATCTGAAAGCCCCATTACAGATGAGATTCTTTTTTCCTAGTCAGTAAAAGCAAAATAAGGAGGGGGAGGAAAATGAAATAGTTACTTAGAAACAAAAGAAAAAAATAAAAGTGGGCCAAGGGAAAAGCTTTTAGCAAACGTGAAAAAAAAGCCACACTGGCACTGATGATGGGCCACTTAGTAGTGGTTATTTCTAATGGAGCAAAAAGGGGAAGCAGGCACTTGGAAGCACAGACAGGAGTCTTCTCTAGGAGGCCCTGGGCTTGCCAACTGTCACAGGATCTTGCTGCTTGTACTGAATTTTTGCTAATACATTTACCTTCTCTCTCAGCTGATACTGGGCACAACTGATTGTAAGATTGCTTTTTTTTCTTTAGTTTTACTTTAGTAAGAATGTTTAGATGAGGAAGTTGGGCTAAAGTAAAGTAAAATCAGAAATGGGTACATCATACAATTGCCCCCAAATCCTTCCCTACCCCTCCCTTGTATCCTTCAGAAAGCACGATTTTTCTCATAGATCCACACAGAAGAAAATGAGTCTGGTCATTTAGATAGACAAACATACTGATAACTTTCTAGTACAGTTACTCTCTTGGGTTTATTAATATTTTCTATCATGGCTATTCAGTCTCAATCAGAAAATGTATATTCTGGAAAGGGCATCTAGGTTTCAGAGTTGATGTTATACAGGCCCTGTCCTAGTTACTGTTGTATTGCGCTGGAGACACCATGACCTAGGCAACTTATAGAACATAGCAGCTTATTGGAGGATTGTTTGCATTTATAAAAGGTCAGTTTATGACCATCATGGTAGGCATCATGACAGGCACTGGAGCAGTAGCTAAGATCTCACAACCATTCTTCAGGCAGTAGGCAGAAAGATACTAGTCCTGGCTTTGACTTTTGAAACTTCAAAGTCCACCCCCAAAACTACTCCACCAAGGTCACATCCAATCCTTCTTAAATATTGTACCAACTGGGAACTACCATTCAAACCTATGAGGCTATTGAGGCAATTATCATTCAAACCACCACATGCCCTAACTTGCTTTAAAGTTGCCTTCATCATAGAAATCTTTAAGTTGTTTAGCTCTCCCAGAAAGCCTGAAAGAGTGCTGAATCAACTTTATTATCATGAAACATTCTTGGTAGATCTAAGAGCTGCAAAAGGACTCTTCCAGCCTCATCTGCAGTGCAAATGCAAGGTCAGCTGCTCAGGTCCACCAATGAAACACCCCTGTATGGTCACTTGCCATTTTGTGTACCCTCTGATTTCTTGAAATAACTACTCTTATGCTCCATTCCTTCATTTCACTAAACAATGACAGACATCAGTGGCACAGCTATAAGTCCAGCAGCTATAAGCCTCGGCCTGATGTGGGATTTCTGTACACTGTGATTATATTTTATTACCATTGGTTAAGAAAGAAGCTAATTTGGCCTATGTCAGGAAAGGATATAGCAAGGCGGGAAATCCAAGCAGAGATAAAAGAGGAAAGAAGGCGGAGTCAGAGAGACGCCAGGTAGCAGTCAAGTAAAAAGAGGTAACAAGCCATGAGCTCTGTGGTAAAGTAGAAAATGATAGAAATGGGTTAATTTAAGATATTAGAGCTAGCTAGGCATATGTTGGAGCCACTGGTCAGATAGTGATGTAGTTAATACAGTTTGTGTGTGACTTTTCGGGTCTGGGTGGCTGGGAAATGAAAAAGCCATCTCCAATTATATTGGCCACGGATTGTTTTCTTTATTATTTGATGATAGCTATCGTGATTTTCCTGAACCTTCATGGAAGCAAAGCAATTTTGTTAGTGTCTTGAACATTTTGTAAAGTCAGTTTCCTATTTACTATAGTAACTTTCCAAAATAAAATAATATAGCCATCCAAGAATATAGGAGATCAAACCAAGTTTGCATTATTTGGGAGAATACAGGTTAAAAGAAAGGGCCTCCAGTAATGCTAGTACTAGGATCCTTGAAAACTTTTATGTGGTAGTAAATATTGGTCATCATCTATATGGAAATGGTTATTTAACATTTTATATATAACTACAAACTGCCATGATTCAAAAGGAAAGATGTAGAATAGAGAATTAGTAATTAGAGAATTATTAGAATAGATAATTATTCATCATTTATATATCAGAGAATTTTTAAAAAGCCAAACAAAAGTGACAAGTCCTATATAATTTTAAATGAGTTACAGGACTTCTTTACTTTTTCTATTATTCATTTTTATCTAAGTTCCTGAACTTCATTCTTGTAAACAAGAGTTAGGGGAAAACTGGGTGCCTCTAGAAACGAGAGAGATTATAGGAAATACTTGTGACAGCTAATACTTTAACAATTTTCTAACAGTATAATTTTTTAAAACAGAATTACTATCTAAAACAGTAAATATATGAGATTATAGGTCAGTAAGCAATCTTTATAACTTCAATTTATCAAGTAAATTCAACAATTCATCTTTCTTTGCATCAAGAATGATAAATTTCATGGTCTCTTCAGAAAACTAAGAAATCCTCTAGCCACAATTATAACCAATTACCAGGAAAATCAAAAGTAAGCAAACATTTTAACATAGTCATGAAGCTATCGGTGTCACTATCTGGGGATCAAACATAGTTTTTGACACTCTGGAGAATCTGTATTACTATACTGTTGATGGAATCTCTGATTTCATATGAGTTCTTTACATCTGGAAGAATGAGGGGTGTTTAACAAGTTTATTAAGTATTTATTTGTTAAGTATTAATTATTAATTTATTAAGTGTTCATTAAGTTTGTTAAGTGTTTATCATCAGTAAATAAAGTCACCCTTTTTCCAAAACCAATGGCTCTGATCCCAATTTTATTAGTGTCCAAACTAAGATTTCTAAGCCAGATACACATAAATCCATAGTATGTCTTTATTATAGCTACACATGCTCCTTTAATCAACAAAACAATGATTAGGAACATAATCCAACAAGTTTGTCAGTCTCTATTAGCGATGGTACCTAAGCAATCACTTAGTAATGCTGAAGATATTTTGATTATCACAACTACAGTTAAAATCACAAACAACAAATAGTGGGTAGATGCAAGAAATGCTGTTAAACATCCTGCAATATACAAACTAGTCCCCACAGCAAATAATCACCTTGCTCAGTAAAAATATACAGCAATGCTGAGAATCTGTGGTCTAAGGCACAGATATCTATGATGCACAGCACTGTCTTGTGTAATGCTATTTTCCATACTGGATGTTTTATGGGCTACTTCCTAAAATATCTAGCCTGTCCACTTATGTATATTTTCCATGACTGAACTTTTCTTTGCTTGTCCTTTATAGTATGTCAGGGCCAATTCATTATTTGCTCAAAAATGCTGAACGGTTTGCATTAAGTGCATGAATCATCTTCTTCATACTGACAGTAGGCTGCTTCAGATATAATCTTTATCCTCTATAAAATTAGAGATGCTATACACCATTTACTCACCTCTGCCTATCTCTTGTTTTTCCCTGGCTATAGTTTTTTATTTCTCATAAAATAAAATTTGGCTGAAAATACAATTTCTTATAGTTTTAAGAAGTTTGGGTCATCAAAAATGAATACTTTACAAATGTTTGTAAGACTAAATCAAGGTAATACCTCCATTTAATGCATTTTGAGTGTCATAGCATTTTAGTATCTCAAGTAAATTAGTTATAACACAGCTCCGTTTGCCAAGATAGGCATTGATAGGCTCTTGTATAAAATTAATTGCTTATACATAGACCTTTTTGATTTGTTATCATTGATTTTTTTCTTATCTGTTATAAAGACAGAATTATCACAAAGAATGTGAACACTGGATTCATCACTTTCCATTTGAATCCTAACTGTGACATTTGTTGGTATTTTCTTCTCAGTTTCTTAATGTCATGAAAGCTCATATTTTATATCTGTGTATATGAGGTCAAGGTAAGAGTTCTCATGATAGGATCAAAATGAAGAACATATATGCTAACTATTCAGACTATAGTTGGCCTGTAGCAGATGTAATAGCTTCTGTTTTGACCATTATTGACATTTGCCTCTCAAGATTATCTCTTTCTTCTCAATAACTTTGGATAATTTTCTCTCCAAAATATTTTTATTCTTGTACCTTTCCATCTAATCCTTTTTGAGAGTAAACATTATATATTGACTTTAATTTGTCATAATTTTCCAACTAAGGTAGAAATGTGTCATTGTTACCTTCTCTATTTCCCAAGAAACTTAATGCACTGCAATGACAAAATTATAACCCAAACTCAATATCTGTGGTGAAATCTCTAGAAAATATTGAAAGTAGAAGCCAAGGTTTATAAAAAAATAGTTTCAAGATACTACAATTTTATTTTCTTCTGATATTTTGTTAATGTATTATATTTGAAGTGTTAAAAGTTTGATTAGTTTCCACCATGAAATCATCTATCTAATCAACACAATAACCATTTATATCACAGAATCATGGGATCCTGTTGTCCCTTAAAACCATGACTACTTTAAGGAGGTCAGATGATATGAATCAAGCATATTTGTATTAATACAAGCAAATCTTTAACTGCCTCATACATATGCAGCACTATTATTGAACCATTAAGAAGACAACCAGAGCTTTTCTTTTAAAAATCTCAGAAAGGGTTATAATTGTATCAGAATATTGAGTTTGGACTCAGAATTGAAAACTTATTCTCAGCAGTTCACTCAGTAAATTTTGGTTAACATAAATAAGTAATAATTTAACAAAATATCAACTAATAATGTTTTTAGAAATAAAAATTTCAACTAATTAAATGATCTCACACACCATTAAAGAACAACAAGGCATTTAGTTGCTTGAGGGAGTGGATTTTTGTGTTATGCTACAATTTCATTGAATAAAAGAGTTTTAGATCTTAAAGGTATAATAAAACTTTAAACTTTCCATAAAAAATCCATAAATAAAAACAGACCATTTAGCATGTACTGTTTATCTTACAAGTTACCACATACTTTGTGCACCAATCTAATAACTGATTCAAAATATTTTGAGTATCATATTTCCCCAAGGAAAATAGAAATTAGTGATAACCAGTATAAACATCAGAAAGTCTAAAGCTACAGTCTTATGATTACAAACTGGGTCACAACACAGCAACTACTATAGGAGAAAAAAACTCCAAGGGGACTGAGGAGAAGGGAGATTTGGCAGAGAGAAGATGGAGTAAAGATACAGAGGGAGAGATAACACAGTGATCAGCTAACATAATTAAATTAACAAGTAGTATGATGAATTAAACATCTATATATGAAAATTCATATGCAGAATATACAGGAGTTTAATTCATCATACTAATTGTTAATTGAATAGAGGTATAAATCACAATAGTTTTCTGGTTTCCATAAGACTGTCATTCCCCTATTTTGGGGACTAAAGAACTTAGTTTTGTTTCTAATTGTTCATCTAACATCAGCTGGTAGGATGGGTCTAGACACCTCAGGTTCTCCAGAAAATACATCCAGAAATATGCTCTCATCATCACTATCATCATCAAAGTATGGGGGGAGGATGTGATGGTTATCATTAGTGTACAAAATCAATTGATTAATCATGCTAATTTATAGTATTTGACAATTAAAATCACACAGAATTCACTAACTTTGGGGAATAAGATAATGCATTTCTGCTTTATGCATGAGAACATATAGTATTAATTAAAACTATAATGACTTAGAAACTCTGTTTTTATACATGTTTGAAGATACGATACGTATATTTTGGACAAACATTTTTCATCCCTAAACTAACAACAAGGACTATTATATTTACGCATATAATAAAATATTTAGAATATAAATATCACTAAAGAAAATGTTTCAGTGATGAGTCAGAAAAACATAATAATCGATATATAAAATTTATGCTGTCTAATTCAGTAGAGAGAAGGTGAAAAAGAATGGCAGGAACAGGAAAGATATAAGGAGGAAGTGGGAAGAAAGAAAAAGAGAGAAGAAATTGTTGTTTAATGGCAAAAATATACAGGCTGACCATTGATTGCTGTTTAGCCTTCAACCTATGTGAATATGATTTCCTCTTTGCTGTTGCCTCAGGGCTTTTTCCGACACATGGGCAGTGTCATAGAACCTTTACATTGTTTATCTTTTTGTACATGAAGAGAAAGTATCTTTGATTTCTTACTTCTAAATATATCATATGTGATTGGTTATCTCTGAGTTTAGACTTGCTTTAACATCTATACGGTATATACTCTATCATGATCAAAACCCTCCAGCATCCCCATCACTCTAATTCATCGCATTCCTTTCACTACATTCCCTCCTAACTTCATGTGCTCACTTTGTATCTTAAAAATACAAAATTGTCTGTATGTGCATCAGTGTGGTACAATATTCTGGAGCATGGGTAGCCTCAAAGTGTCTGCATCCATAAAGAAAACTAATTCCTCTCTCCCAGAAACCATCAGTTGCTAATAGCTCCTTTAACAGGGTGAAACTCCATGAGACTCTTACTTATCCATGCTGGCATTTTAGCTGACTTGGTATTGTGAAACATTTGTGCTTGAGTCCCTGCCACAGTGAGTTCATATGTACAGCTAAATATGTTACCTTGCCAAGAATGATATTTAAATGTAGACATGTACTTCGTCCAGCTCCTACATTCTGCCCTCCTCTTTTTTCGTAATGACCTCTGGGTTTTGGGGGACATGAGGAAAAATAAAGATGTCCCATTTAGAGCTGAACATTCTACAGTTTCTCATTCCTTGAATGTTGAATAATATTCTTATTTAAGTATGCTTAAATATTGCATGCATTAATGTTTCTTGTGCTTCTGATAATATATCATGGCATTTTTTAAAAATTGGCATCATTTGTCATTTTCGGTTCCTTGGTATGTCAGTCAGCTATCTCTCTGACCTTTGTCCATATTATGGGAAAGAGATTTAGAGTTTGTCATTTGATACTGTATACTTAATAAAGTAATTGATAGGCTCTGTTAAGATTTCAAGTGCTGGCTTAATTTTTTTTAATGCCAACTCAATTAGCTCAACTGGATAAAAAGTTCACTTTGAAGATGGAAAGGAAGAATTTTAAATGTTTGATTAGCCAATCAGAATCACTACTCTCATGATGCGTACTTTAGAAAAATCATCAAGAAATTAAATAAAATTTATTTATAATGTTTGACAAAATAGTTATAAAGAATTAATTCTATGTATAGGAGTTCTAAGACTTTAATTTATAGTTGACAGTTTTAGTAAGCTGAATAATCTTTCTTTACATGTTAGATTAATAGAAATTGTTCTACATTTATTTATTTGGGTCTTAACATATGTAGAGGTCACACAACAACATTAGTCAGTCAGTTCTCTCCTTCAACCATATGATTTCTTGGTCTTAAATTCATGTCAGGCTTGTCAGAAAGTGCCTTTACCCCCTGAGCCATCTCACAACCCATACACACACTGTTTTAAATAATTTAAAGGTAAGAATAGTATAACAGAATTGAAGTTATTTAATATGGAAATTTAGACTATTAAAATAAGTATTCTACAAAAGTGATTGATAATTTTGCCAATCTCAAATCATTATAAAACCAACCATTTTAAGTTTGGCAAAAATCAAAGCTGGTTTAACAAATGATACTATTGTATGATATACTGATAGTGTTACCTTAACATCAATTATTTCTAAGAATATGAAAGTATATGTATTTGGCAAGATCTTATACATCAAATGTTACTAATTTATGGTCACTCAATCACCTAGGAACTTGGAAAAATTTAGTGATACCACACTTCTTGCATTCCAAACTACAAAATAGAGGTAAAGACAAAAAGTAGTATTGTAATTAAGCCTTTCTAATACTTTTATTACAGGCTGAAATAAGAAAAACATTGGCAAAATTCAACCATTTCACAAATCATAATAATTTAAAGGAGATGTTATGCTTCAGAGAGCAAGGACTGATATAGGAACAGACAATTCTTTAAAAGAGCAAGCGCCGTTATTTTCTATAAATATTTTAGAATGCTTTGAATTATCGTCATCATTGTTGTAACCAAGAATGAAAAATCTGGAGAAATATGCTTCCATGCAGATACTGATAAGACCATCATCAAATCTAATTTACTAAAGATGTTTACTTAGACATATTTAAAGAATTGCAACACAGTACAGTTTAGACATGAAGATAACCAGATATTTGGAAACATTAACGATGCCCACTCTACTTATATATGTTTCTCGCTACAAATGCAAACCTTTATTTATATATGTTTAAACCGACAGTTACTAGTTTATAATGGTTGAATGAGAAAACTTTGTTCTTAACAGTTGTTCAGATAATTCCAGTAAGTGGCATCAATTAAACTTAAGAATCAGTGATATTGATTTTAATTTTATTATCTATTAAATAATATATTTTATTTAATTTAATGAAAATTATGATTGTTAAGCTTATAGAACTGCAATTATTGAAGAATAGTAAAATAAGGTCTTAGACTATGATATAGCAACACACAAAGAGGTGACAATTGGATTTTGTATTTTTATTAACATCTATGTTTAATCAGCATTTTGTTCATAACACAATAGTTTTGTGCACTTAATGCATTCACATAAAAAATTATTTCATGATTTTTTACTACTAAAATTCTGTCTCATGAATGGTAAAGTGTCTCAGCAGGTAAAGATGCTACTAAGCTTAATAGCTTAAGCTCAATCTCAAGATTTTTTATGATTAAAGGAAATAACCAACTTCTGCAAGCTGTTCTTTGACCTCAAACATGTGTCATAGCTCTCCAAGAAACTAACAAACAAATATATGATATACTGGGTGCTCACTAATCTATTTCTACAACTAAATAAGTTAATAAACTAATAAACCTCTAGGACTAAACACCAAAGCCAAAATACAAATCAATTAAATTAAAATAAGTGTTATTGATATGAGTAGGAATTTCTCAGAAGACAAACAAGTGACCCCAAGTTATTTGAAAAATTTAATCACCTTCACTTACCATGAGCAAAACACATATAAGACCATAATGAGATCTCATCTTACTCTAGTTACAATACCTACTATAAATACTAATAAATGTGAAGAAACAAAAAATAGCCAATTTTTATACATTGTTTATGATAATGTAAGTTGGTATATCCACTAAGAAAAACAATGTGGAAGTTTCTCAACTTCAAAAAACTAAAAGTAGAACTAAAAATCTGGGAGCCATGGCAAGCTCCTACTGTCCTGGTACTTTGTAGGCTGAGATAGAATAATCTTTCAAAGTTATACTGAACAGTCATAACAAGAAACTTTTGAAAATATATATGTACATGTACTATATATATACATATATATGTTTAATATATCATATATAAAAATCAGGCCATGAATTTGAAAGAGAACCAGGAGGAGTATATTGGAGGATTAAGGGAAGGAAAGAGAGGAGAATTATATTATCTTAAAATTCTCAAAAAGAAATTATTTTATAATCTCAAAAGAAAAGCAAAGAATAAAAAAATTAAATAAAACTATTATGTGATACAACAATATCATTACTGGGTATTTGTCATAAACTGAACTGCCATGCTTAGTTCTGCATAGTTCACAATAGTCAAAGTATGAGTATAGCCTAAATGTACATCAATGGCAAAGAAAATGCAATACAGAGACCATGACAGCATGCACAGACCTATGCAAGCTTACACAGACAAAAATCCTTCCCCCAGATGAGGTACTACTAGTATTTGATAGCTTGCAGGGAAAGAGAGTTTGCTTTCTTTAATGTGTGAACTCTGGTAGGCTTAACACACTCCAGGAGATGGTCACATATATTAGAGAGTAAGGACAGAACCCACTGAACACTGTTGGTATTTTAAAACAAGAGGGCACAAAGTTGGATAGGTATTGAGTGGGCAGACAGATTTTTGAGATGGAAAAGAAAAATAACATGATTGAATTACAATGTATGAAATTCTCAAAGAGTAAATTTTTTTAAAGTGTAATGCATGTGTGTATATAGTTGCATCATATTTTTCTTTGTATATGTATAGGAATAATCCAGCTGAGAACTAATTTCTACCATGCGTGGCATAGACGTGTCTGAAGAATATAATATATAAGTAAACAAAGCCAGGCATGGAGAGACAAGTGACACATGATATCACTTAGAGTATGACCACTTAGGAAAGCTTAGGAAGTTGCTTTAAGAGAAAAGAAAGTGAGAAGGTAGTTTTCAAAAACCTAGAGTAGTGAACAGGGACAGATGGTGGTTATCAGAAACTGAGAGTGGAGGATGACCCACAGAATCATCTAAGTGGGACTCACATAATCAAGTTAAGGCCTCCATGAGTCCACATGAGGTCCTCTGTTTCTACATTAAGGCTCTCATCTTAATGGTTTTATGGGAACCCCAACAGAAGGAGCTGGAACATCTCTGACTCTTTTGCCTACACTTGGTAATCTTTTCCTCCAATTGGGTTGCTTGCCCAAAGTTGATATGAGGACTTTCACTTTCTTTATTGTTACCTTCTTTTGGATTTTTGGTTGATGTCTCTTGAAAGACTCCTGTTTTCTGAAGGAAAACAGAGAACAGGGAAAGGGGGAGTAGATCAGGGAAAGGGAGAAGTAGGAGCAACCAGGAGGAGTGCAGGGAAGGGAAACTGGTTGGGATGTTCATATGAAGGAAGAATCTAATTTCAAATAAAAATAAAGTGTTGCATATCACAAAATATCCCACAGAAGATAGGTTTTCCCAAAAGTTTTCTTCCTGTATGAAATAAACACCTCATCTAAAAACTATCGTTCTCTTTCCTTCTCTTGTTTCATTCACTGCTATTATTTGAAAGGTCTACTTCAGACATCCTCATGTTTATTCTAGAATAAACATCCAGAGTTTATTAAAGTCTTAGTCCACATGTCACCTTCCCAGTGTTTCAAGAGATATTTTAATTTCATATCCTGCATGTTTTTACTCTCTTCTTCATTATAGCACTTATCATGGTGAGTAGTGTAGAATGTATACTATATATTCTACATATATTTATGACAATGACATATGTATATGTATAGATCTATATATACATATGGATGTGTGTTAGAAACTCCATTGGCCTGTTTGTTTGTTTTGTTTTGTTTTCTGTCTACTCAATAAAAATCAATGCTGACACAGAATAGATAGTTTATAATTATTTGTATGGTAACAAAATCAAAACAAAACAAACAAAGCAGAAAAAATGTATAGCTCAACAAAATCAATAAAAAATTGGTGCTCTGAGAAAACAAACAAAAAGAGTACAAAATTGAGTATCAGTGACTGAGAATGAGACACGAGGAGGAAAGCGTGAAGACTCCCAGGCTAAGCTGGAGAGTTTCATTTTTATACCCAACAATCTAAAGAACCTGTCAGGTGCACCACTGAGATCATTAAAGTTCTTTTCTTCCTATTGGGCTGCACAGAGAGGGAAGCAAACCAGGACATGAAGAAAGGGGAAGAAAACAATTTATCCTTTTCAGTGTATTTAAATCTGGGAAAGCTAAATTTTAGGGAAACAGCCATTGTCTTCCTATCTTTGATAGAATTATTGTTCTTCACAGTATATTTGTCTTCTACAACTAAGGTGAAAATAATCATCACTGAGGCTTCTATTAAACCTCTTTACAATTCTTTAGAAAAGTATGTATTTTATGTATTAAAGATTTTATATTTGTCTTACAGTGTGACATTTTTTAGAAATACTGAAAAATTTTAAAAATTTATCCTATAAATATATCTAAAATAATACCATGTAATTAGACCCTAGGAAATAGTAAGTAATTTTGTGCTTTGAAAATTGGGATTAAAAAGAAACCCAAGTTCAAACATAACCCACAGCGTAAACCGTACTATGTTAGACTATGTAATCAACTATATCCAAATAATTAGGTTGAACTTGTAACTGCTAATTGTATTTGAAGTTGGAATTATAGAATACAGCAATTATAGCTTTGTGTTTAAAATGTACAACATATAATCATCTTAGACCTAAATTACCCCACTCCCTAAAATTATTTGATTCTGGTACACAATGCAAAGATTGCTATATTATTCAAATTAGTATCTTCTAGGAATATATATTCTTAAATTGACGTATTCTATTGAATTCATGTTATTATGTCCCATTTAAGTGTACGGTTTAGATAAAACAAAAAACATTATCCTCTATTAATTAACTTTTATCAAACTAACCTTAAAATACCTTAAGGTACACACACACACATATATATCAAAATGGATAAATGTACTCCACCCAAATTAATACTAAAATGTTGACTTTTGCTTAAGACAAAGTTCTTGGGCTTCTTTCTCCCTGATGATAATATCATAGAAATGAATTAAAGCTTATGTTGTTAAGTATTTGAAATCCTAAATTAGGGATTGACTTTCAATCCCTAACTACACAAATTTATATTCCTCTTTTTAGGCATTCTCATTCTAATTCATTTCCATGACTGTCCACTCACTAGCAGAGCTCTGGTCTCTCTTATACTACGAATCCACCCTACTTTGAAAAGTGATAATTCTTATTTTATCATACTTCAAAGATATCCATAAGGAAAGTAGAAGCCAATGGGAGTTCTATATGCTCACAGTAATTCTTTGTAAATATCTTAAAGATATGATGCAGGATATATTTATGATACAGGAGGTCCCTTAATAAAAAAGCAAATAAGTCTTTTTTAATTGATTTTTTATTATTTTTATTGAGCTCTACATTTTTCTCTGCTCCCCTCTCTGCCTCTCCACTTCCTTTCAACCCTCTCCCAAGAGTAATTATACCTCTTCTCTTAAGTCTCTTTTCTTCCACTAATCTAATTTTCTACTGTTTTAGACAGACACAGTTATTGCTTTAATACTTCTTCATCCCTTCCTGCCAAGTCTGCTCAGTAACTCTGGAGTTTGTTTGCTTTAAGCATTAAAAATCTCTACTTTGTTGTCTTATTATAAACTCCATTTTAAGTGAAACACTTCCTTTTCCTAATCTGAAATTATTTTATTTGTTTTCAACCTATTTCCATTTATAATTCAGTATCCCTAATGCATTATCCACAATGCAACTAGAAAATATTTACTATAGATAGTTCTGATCGCACCATAACCTTACTAAAAATAATGACAAAAATGAATTTTAAAGGAAGCAAAAGTAAATTCGAATCCCATGTTATAACATTATTCAGCACAGTGGGTTTTGAGTTCCAGAACTGACTGATTAGGTCTATATCCAAGATCTATATTCTTCTGTAACTTGCCAAATTACTGCATATAGACTTTCTATAACAAAAATGGTAGCAGTAACATTTTCTTCTTCACACAGTGTGTAACACATAGCTTCTCAGTTGCTACAAGTTTATAAGCATCTACTACATATGTTCAGTGAGGCACTTCCATATTTCATGAATCATGTCAACAATTCTATGGAGTATACATGATCTTCAACTAAGAAATCCCCAGACTCATGATTTCAAAGGACAAACAACTTACTGAAGACTATACAGCAGTGCTATTATCAGCTTTATGAAACCAAAGATTATAGCACCCACATCAGTTTATGTTTCTAGATCCTTCTGCTCTAGTTCTCTTTCTTGGGACATAATCAGAAATTAGATGGTCAGCTATGAAACACTCAGTTGTGGTTTGAAAGGTACATTCATGTCATACAAACCTCACAGACACTGTTATGACCATACAGAGGGATTAGGATAGAGAAGTCAGGTAAGGATAAGCAGAATAGTACATCAGAAGCTCCTGGTGATCTATCTTTATTAGCCTTTTGTATGCATTTTCCCTCATCTTTCTTTCCCCCAAATCTCTCACAATGAAGTGTCTGCAGTCCCTAACAACCTGGCTTGCTTGGGCATCTATACATTTTCATGAAACCTTGCTGCTTTTTCTCCAGCTGAGATGCTTTTACTTTCCCCTACTCCATTAATAAGGGAGAAAACAGAACTGCAGAGTTTCCTCTGCCCTTCCCAAGAATCTCTGAGCTGTGCTGCTGAGCCGTCATACATATTAGATTGTCTTGCCTTTCTCTGAGCTTGTCGAACTAAAAAGGTACTGTGGTCATTGAATCTCCTCCCCGCCCTTTGCTTCAGCTCTCAGAGGCATAGTTTTATCCATAATCTTGTTCTCTCTGACCCAGGTGATTTATAGAAAAGGGTCTATCTATGATTGCTTGAGTAGATACACATTTAATTATGATTGGAATGTACATAAATGAAATTCACATTAATTTTCTTTTGAAGTTGTGGAAGAAACTATGTGCACCTCAAGCCTTTTTACTGATTCTATTCATATTCAGTAGGCATTTTTAAGTTACTAACTATATTTGATTTGGTAAGATTATCTAACTCATTGATGTCCACATTTTTTTCTAAGCAATTTACACAAGAACATCTTCATGTCTTCAGACTGTAAGTTATCACTAAGATACATCTTTGAGTTGAGCTATTTTAGAAGCTTTTAAGTCTTAGAGTCTATTCTATTTAGATGAAGATTTATCCAGGAGAAATAGTGCCAGGAAAACCAACACACAGTGAGAGTTACTATGGTGCTTTTAGGATAAATTGGGAAAATCTTTCAGATGTTGGAAAAAGGGACCAGATAAACCTTTCTATGAGGGCAGTAAAGCCAGATAGCCTGTTTGTAAAACTGCACACAAAGGTATGTGTATCCTATGGTCAGGAGCTGGCTAGAATTAGTGCTTTCCATCTGAACAGAACAATATGTCTAGCAACTGAAGGATTTTAATGGGTCCATTGTAAACTTTCAAAAGTGAAATATTTAAATTCAAATGTCAGAAGAGATTCAGAACCAAGGTTACATGCCAAACTTGCCAAATGTTTTGGTGATATTTTAGAGCCAAGAAGTCAATAAAGGGAGTATCAACCAGAATTTCATTTCTAAAAATATTCTGTACTCACTCATAAGTGGATATTAGATGTAAAACGAAGGATAACCAGGCTGCAGTCCACAACAAGGATTAAGTATGGGTCACACTAGGATGGGGAAATAGATAATATTTCCTGGGTAAACTGGGTAGGGGAGGAGATGGGAGATGAGAATTGGATGGCCTAGTTGGGGAGGAATAAAGAAGGAGAACAATGAAAGGAATATCTTGATAGAGGGAGCCATTATGGAATTAGTGAGAAATCTGGTACTGGGGAAATTCCCAGGAATCCACAAGAATGAACCTAGCTAAGACTCCTAGTAATAATGGAGAGGGTGTCTGAACCAGCTTTCTCCTATATTCAGACTGGTGACCATCCTAATTGTCATCATAGAACCTTCATCCAGTAACTAATAGAAGATGATGCATAGATCAAGAGCTAAACACTGTGCAGTCTCCAGGAGCCCAGGAAAAGAGAGGGAGGGGGACTATATGAGCAAGGAGGGGTCAAGATCATGATGGGGAAACACACAGCTGACCGGAACCAGTGAGAGTTCATGAATTCTGGACTGACAGCTGGGGGGCTTAAATGGGACCAAACTAGGCCCTGTGAATGTGGGTGACAATCATATGGCTTGGTCTGTTTGTGGGACCCATGGTAGTGGGATCAGGACTTATCCCGGGTGCATGATTAACTTCTTTTGGAGCCCATTGCTTATGGTGGGATGCCTTGCTTATTCTAGATGCTGGGGGTGGGGGGTTCACTTGGTCCTGCCTCAACTTGAAATGGCAGTCTTAGTTGACTTCCCATAGGAGAACTTACCCTCTCTCTGAGGAATGGATGGAGGGTGGGGATGGAGGTGGGGGAATCAGGAGGATGGAAGGGAGGGAGAGCTGTTGTTTGTATGTAAAAATGAATAAAAATTTGAATTAAAAAGGCAGAAAAAAGCCTCTAAGTGACGTGTTGAGGCAAGACTATCAACACAAAATTGATTAGACTGAAACTGAAATTGAGAATTCAGTTAGATCACATAAGATTAGTAACAAACTAAAAAAAAACAAACAAAAAAAACATGATACATCTTTTGACCTAAAATAGCACAACATGGAAGACATCAGATTTGAGAGATCGGAGCAGTGAACAAATGGCTACTGGAACTTGATTGTGAACCCCAAGTAAGGAAGGAATTGAGGGAGATATTCATGTTTCTAAGGCTGCTGCTGGGCGGGAGGCCCAGCAAGGAAGCTGGCCAGATGAAGTGATAACCTGTCTCCTTTGGGACTCAGAGAATTGTTTCTGAAGATTAAGAAAAATAATTTATGACAGAATTTACATAATATCTAAAGCATGACAGCTCATCTGTAGTCATTCCTATCCCCTTTCTTCTTTTATAATGTGTTCCAGTAAGTTAGCAGCAAGTCTGGGAGAGAATCCTAGGCTTCTGCTTACCAGATCAGAGTTCTTTGTTAATGGACTGCTGATCTATAAACAAAGATGAAACACAGGAATTTAAAAGCAGATATTCACAATTTATCCTGGAATTGCTTACAAGCTGACAGCTATTCAATTTATTTTTAGTTTATATTTAAAATGAATCATATGTTCCAAAATGACTGACAGAAACACAGCTTTGTTTCTGAAGCCAATTCATTTCCATCATTTTTGGACACCATTCAGAGCTATAATAGACTTTTGTGGTGTTTAAAAGCATTCATCCAGGACAACGACAAATGCTAATTATCATAAAAAATAAATAGCTCCTGCTAACATCATTTTAGGAAGATATCCTAGTCCAGAAATACATCTCATGAATCATCCATCTGTTTGGGGTGTGGGAGCAAGAATTGGATGAAATTATCATGTATCAAACTGGACAATACAACAAAGTAGAAATGAATATAAATAGGAGATAGCATATGCAATATATAGGTCTGGAAAAAGGATTATATAAATGAAAACAGCACATGTATATCCTTCAGTAAGCAATTTAATTTATACATCAGTCCACAATAAAATCAGTACTATTTATCTTTATTTGTCTGACTATAGGAGCCCCTTTCCATCCACAGTCCTGACTATAATTGTATTTCTTCCACAACTTCAAATTCTAATCTACTCTATTTGGGCAATTTACAGGTTTCTTTTTTATAATTCTATTGGTAGAAATTTGAGACATCAAATTATATGCAGCAAATTTTATATACTTAGGAAGGCACTTCAAAAAGACTTTTCTATTGACCCACGAATCATTTCTATTTATAAAAGAATGAAAAGCAAGTTCTCAAAATTAAATTTTAAACTTCAAAAGGATAAAAATTCTGTTACCAATGTAACTAGTTAATTTAAAATAATACAAAATTTGAATAATCAAATATCTATAAATGTGTAAAAGCATGAGGGTGGAATCTTTGTCCCCTCAATTGGCATAGGATCATACCTATAACTGCCATTGCTAAGCAACAGGTGCCTAATCAATGTGTGCTGAACTAGATGTTGCATAAATACATAATTTTTATCTTGAGGCTTTTAAGATATCCTTATTCTATAAATTTATAATTTCTTTAAAATTAATATGTATTATTTATAAAATTAAATAGTTATGAAATGTCTACTTAACTTCCAAAATAAGTGAAAAAAGCATCTTCTCTTATGGGCAGTAGGTGGAATTTGAGACAAGATTTCACTCTGTATTATAGGCTGTATCACTTGGACTTGTTCTGTAGCCCAGGCTGATCTTAAACTAGAGGTAATATGTTCCATACACACGTTTGGATTACAGCCAAGACACAGTACCATGCGCAGGTGTAAAGTTTTAAACAAAAATTTGAAATGCAATAAACTTAATCTGAGGTCAAGATCTCTACAGGAATGTATTTAATTGGCTATATATATTTGTTTATTTAAATTTTTACTAGTGATGGAAATATTAAGAATATTATTCATAGATTAGAAACACTAATTGCATGTGCATCCGTGGAGGCCCACAGATGTGAACCTGCTCCCCCTTGACTAAAGCTCAGAGAGTTTGAGCTAATATTTTTTCCTCCAGTTATTGACAGCAGGTGTGGCTACAAACAAGAGATCCTGACCTAAGTTGTGGTTAATTAGTATTTTGAATATAGAGGTGTATCTGCTCCACCTTGCTGTTCCTGCTCCTTCAAAGGAGATTGGCAGGAGTTTCCAGGGAGTAGATGCCTCCAGGATATTTGGTCTATTTCTTATATTATGTTAATTAAGTCTGCTGTCTTCCCCCTCCCCTTCTGGAGTGAAGTATATAAGCATGTGGAAAATAAATAGGGACGGTTCAGTATTCACTGAATTTCCCTCCTGATGCTGTTCTGTGTTTCTGTCTTTTATTTCTCTCATACCTCTGTTCCTTTTGCTTAATAATTCTAATCTTCACGCTCCTACACTGGAATGTGCTAATCTCAGTCGAGGCTGGGTCCCAACAGATGTCATCCCAATGTGTGGCTTATAAATGAACCTTTACCAATTAGAGATATTAACTGATTAAAAATTCTATTGCTTATTTGTTTACTTCTTCAAGATGAACATTTCCACATAAATGAAGAAACATGGTATATCTATTTACAATGCAATCTTTTGCCAACTCCTTTCTAATTATAAACAGTGTGAAAAATAATACAAAATGTAGAATGTATATATATATATAAACATTTATACATGTAAAATTAGGTATGTATGCTGTTTAGGCAACATATACTCAAATTTATGGAGAGAGAATAGAAAAATGACTTCAACCACTTTCTATATGTGTGTATATGATTATATATGGACATAAACATGAGTGGACTCATTTGTATCTGAAGATTATCCAGGCATTCTAAATAGTGCCAACCCAGGAGTGCTGGTAATAGGCAGCCTTCTAGGAGAGTTCAAACAACTACATGAAGGAAATGATTTGGGGAAGAAAACATAACAACCTTAATAAATCTATTTAAAGCTAAAAGATCTCTTAAAACTACTTTTGATTTTAAAGATTTTATTGATAAATGTATAAGCTAAAATTAATAAATATTTATATATTTTTCAACAATTTAAAGATAATTAACTTCATTTTTAATATATTTATTTATTTATTTATTTATTTTATTATTA
>LOJH01018664.1:0-11486 GCA_001685095.1 Ellobius talpinus
GCCGTGCGGGAGCCGGGCGGGACGAAAATCAGGCCCACTCCCCTTACACTACAAGGAAGGACTTATTTCTTTTTTTTTTAAAAAAATTATTTTTATTGTATGTGCCTTATGTATGGGGGAGGCTCTTCCATGAACACATGTTTAATGCCCACGAAGGCCAGAAGAGGGAGTCAGATCCCCTGGAGCTGGAATTACAGATGGTGATAAACTTTCCGGAACAGTTCCCAGGAACTGAACTCCAGTCCTCTAGAAAAGCAGTACATGGTCTTAAACTGAGCAATCTCTGCAGCCCCTGTCGATTTCAAACAGGGCTTAAAGTATAGTGAACTTTTTTTTTTGAGAATCTAATTTCTAAAAGGTTTAACCAAAAATACTTCAAAATACTAATCATATTTTGTTAAGCACCATAATAGGCTTTTCAGCTGCTGTACCCCAGAATATTTGAAACTACTCTCCCATGAATAAGTGACATTACACCTATGCTTCAAAATACAGAAAACAGCAAAAGCCAATCAGCATTCTGAATGAACAGCATCGATGAACAATCAAAACTGCTGCCCCTGAGGAAGTCAGCACTGGCATGAGAGATAGAAGACATCTTTTCACCCAGGACAGCAGTAAGTCACTTTCTCTAAGTAAAAAGCTGGTGCAAGAATCTAACCACTCAAAAATGGCAAAACACTGTCCGTTTTTGCCAGGCGAAAAACTGTACACACCTTTAATCTCAGCATCTGGAAGGCAGAGGCAGGTAAATTTCTGTGAGTTTGAGGCCAGCCTGTACTACAGAATGAGTTCCAGGACAGCCAGGACTACCTAGAGAAACTCTGCCTCAAAAAAAAAAACAGACAAAAAATGGTGAAAACAGCAAAATTAATATGTATAATACCAAGTTTGTTTAAAAAGTAATAATGGAATATACCAAGAGTTAAAAAAAAGACAGGGTCTCACCACGTAGCCCAGGCTGACCAGAACTCACTATGCGGACTAGGTTGCCTTCAAACTCAATAGATGTACTTGCCTCTGCCTCCCAAGTGCCAAGTGGTATCAAAAGTATGTGCTGCCATGCCCAACCCACCACTGCTTAAAATCCAGGGACAAGGCCTCGTTACCAAGGGGATGTCAGCTGCCTGCACCGCTGCAGAGGTTTGCACTTGACAATGATCCAAAGACCCATCCACCAGTAAAGATGTCACAAGAAGCAGGACAGACGTGTGAGCCACTGCCAGGGAGACTAGTTAATGGCTCCTTGTCCACTCAATTTCTCAAAAATAACTTGTATAGCCAGGTGTGGTGGTGACATCTGTAATCTCAGCACTTGGGGGGCACAGGCAAGGAGGGACTCGAGGCCAGCCCAGGATGAGACCGTCTCAAAAAATGAACAATTTGCACAAGACAAATCGGAATTCATACAAATAAAAAGTCACATACTTGGTTCTTTTAAGCTTATTTAATATTTGAACTCTTATTTTCTATTTTCCCAGACCCCAGAAAACAAAGTTTTAGATGACCCAATATTTTGTTCCAGAAACATACAGCCTTATCAGCTAATTCATAAAAGAGCTTTTTACAAAGGTACATCTGGATAATTAGAGCAATAAAGTCTTTTAGGCATTTCAAAACGTGATCAGTAAAAATACATGATTATTAATAAGGTTTTTTTTAAAGATAGTTCCAGATTTCTCTTAAAAGCAATTTCTGTTAAAGAGTACATGATTGTATGGTGAACGAGGAAAGTGAGACACTCTAGTGGGGAAGAGGCTCATTAAAAACCAACAGTGTGCACGCTACGGTCACCATGCTGTAGTGTCTGCTTAGCGGGTGGCACCTGGAAATGGCAGGGAGGGATTGGTTTCTAGAGTCCCCCTTTTTCCTGATCAATTTATTACCCAAACCCTCAGTCCCCGTGGGGAAGGCAAACAGGCAGAACAAGAAAGCTCCTTTCTTGAAGAACAATTTTACAGATCACACTAAATGGGAGTGAAGTGTCAGAAAAACAAAACCATGGTCTACAAAATACTTCTGCAAAGTCTTGCTAATGTTGTAGTTTAAGGTCCTATGGTGCCTTCTGCAACATGGAGGGAAGGAAGTACAGAGCATGCATAAGTGGCTCTAAACACATTCCCACACCTGCAGAGAGGAGACTACTTGGCTGGAATACAGGCGAAGGCACCAGACCATCGCCAATGCCAAGGAGCAGAGCAGAGAGTAAGCTCCTGCATCTTAGGAAGCATACTTACAGTTTTTTGCTCTAAAAATAGGCAAAGAAGGACTTTTCTCTTCCTCCTTCCCCCAAAGACAAAGAAACAAAACACTTTCTAAAAGAGGGCTTGTTCTTTCTAGAGGTCATTAGAAGGTGTTTGGGGGAAGACAAAGGCGAATGCACTCATGTAATAACCTCCCATGTGATACAATAAATAGTTACAATTTGGGTTGTGAAAGCAGCAGAACTCCAACAGTCCAGTTAGCTGCTTTGAAACTATACAAAATACATGGCCAAAGCCATCCTTTTAAATTACAGTACTTTGAAGGTTTGCTGGTTTGGCTTGATTACGGCTTTTCTCTGAAAAGGAGACACTCCACATATAATCTGCCACTTAGCGACAGAAAAGCCACTAAGCTCACAAGAGAGCAGTGTCAGGGGTTATGCCCATGGCACACATGACCTTCTGGCTCTGCAGAAGATGGTGTGCCCCTCTTGCTGGCCTAGTACTCCTCAGGACAGAAACAGACTGCATCTTCTCGTCACCCACCCAACTTGGAGATAACTATAACGATGATAATCTCATTCCAGAAGAAGAGGAATACCCACTGTCACCGCCATGGAAGGGATATGTAATGTCAAAGTCAAACGGATGTGATTATAACAGCCAAAATGAAATGGAAGGCACGGGAGGCCAAAAAGGGAGGGACAGGCAAGAAGTAAGGCTGGTAAGAAAAAGGAACTCTCAAAAAAGCGGGATTTTTTTGTTTTTCTTTTCAGATTTCACTTGGTTTTGAGGTTTCACTTGAAGATGTAATAAATACGCATTTATTTGGAAGTACTGGAGCAATGCCAAAGTACCTTTCCAGTTAGCCCTGCTGTAACCCTAAGAGAGGCTGAGAGTCAGGAAAAAGAGAGCAAGCAACCAGGAGAGCGGAGTTCAAGTTGAGCTGTGCTAGAGGACCACGGAAGGACCTGTAGTGTTGGAAGCCAGCAGAGCACTGCTGTCTGGTTTTCTCCTGGTGAGCTACCCAGATGGTGTAGTGTAAGAGGCTGCCTGGAAGACAACAGAACCATTTGGTCTCTACTTGCTTCTCCTAAGAGATACAGGGAGTTCAAAATCCCAAACTTCACTTATAATGTTCCACATCAAAATTTCAAAGCCCATTCTGAGCTATGCTTGACCTATAACTCAAAATACAATTCCAATTTAGAGATGAGGTACAAGGATCCAAGCTGATCGATCTAAGAACATAGAGGAGTCCTCGAAGGGCAGAAACGGGAATCTGGACCCAGACAGACAAACTTGTTAAGTTGTAGAGGTGTTCATAAAAGCAGCTGGGGGACCATCCACAGTGAGAAAAACCTGGGTTTGAGGGGCACTAAGGGGAGAATAAAATTACATCCTGACTGCCCCCAGAGTTCAGGGGGCCCTCCTGCAAGATGTGAGTAACATGTGAACTCCTTGTTTATTAACAGAATTTAGATTTGACAAATGATATTTTTTACAGAACACTTCAAAAACATATTTACCAAATACACAAAGAAAACCCCTGAAAGCCAACACAAGTAAGGAGTTCTCGGGCCACAGTTCTGACTAGCTCACCCTCCATGGGTGCTGCCCGCACTGCAGCTATCACCAGCACCTTGGTGGCTGCACTGCTCACCTCTGGTCTCAGTTCCCAAGGCCAGTCACGGCGCCATGCAGGCAGGGCTGTGGCAGTGGGGTGATGTGAGCAACTCTCTGCCACACCTTCCTCTGCCCACTCTTGGCTCTTCTTGCGACTTTGAAGAGCCCTTTGGCACCACCAGTGCAAAAAATTAGAGTCAAACATCCAGGTACTCATTTTTTACTGGCCTTATAAACAGCAGTACCCGTGGCTAGTGACAGCCATGGTTCAACTCAGTAGTGATTCAGTTTAGAAAACCTTCTCAGACTCTCCCCCCACCCCTCCCCTCCGCAGCACCCCACCACCACTGAAGCATTCCGTTTCTTTGTTCTTATGTCCTGCTCACTCTGCAGGGAACGTTCCATACAAGTGCCAGTCAATATATAATTATACAAATTCAACAATACCAAGAATAACAAATTTATAATCAAGAAAATAAAAATTTGTTTTCTTCTCTCCCAAATCCCAACTATCAACAGAAAAGACAACAAAGGAATTACACCCATTTTCAAGTGCCTGCCATTTAGTGTATTGAGGATTCCTGTTAATTGGGGTGGAGGCCAGTTATACAGAAGAGATGCTTGCCTTGGGGTGGGAAGAGGTCCACCTGCTCTGATCAACTGCACAGCACATAGCTCATGTCATCAGCATCCGCACACAGGAATCATGTAGCATCGCTGAGATGACCCCCAGAAAGGCAGTCTTCTGGACAGAGCGGCTGAGGTTACAGGTTAGTGAAGGTCAGGTATTCCTCTCTCTTCTGTGTTGCCTCTCTGCTAACTTCCCCATCCCCCACCTGACCCTGGCTTCAGGAACAATTGATCCTTGGGTGTGCTAAATACAAGGGGCTAAAACTCCCACTACTCAATTAAAACAAAACAAGGCAAAGTAAAAATTAAAGTGTGCTTTCAAATATGGAATGAAATCAAATAAATACATCTGATTTTCTCTTTGTCTTACCTACGTACAATTTTATATCCTACACCCAAAGCTCTATACATTTGGTTTTTATTCTGAATCAAAATGCATTTCTGATAGTGAGGAGAGGAGAGTGAGAGAACTGACATTCCCTCACTGACAGACTTGTGCAGCTGCCAAACTGAAGAACTAGTCCCACTTGGGACACCCTGGGGCATGGCTGAGCCCAGGTGGTTCCAGGCAGATCCTCTGTCACACTCTCTCTGTGTCCACACTGGAGCCGGGATGTGGTTGATATAGGACCGACACTCAAAATCCAACAGCCTGCAGTCACCTCCAGGACACGGGCTCTAACTTTTATCTGAGAAGAATAAAGATATGTGGAAGTCCAATTAAGAGAAAAATTAACATTGTGAAGAACACATGTGCAACCCGTGGACATGGTCCTGTCCACTTCTAAACCATAAAACGTACCCTCCAAGTACACAAGCAAATGAGTATGAACTGGCCCATGAACACAGGCTGAGCTGCACCAGGGGCCCTGCTGGCCTTGGTGTCAGAAGAGGCACAAAGTATAGCAGGGCTCCTCACAAGGGAATTGAAGCAGCACAGCGCAGGTTCTACTACTGAATTTATGGTTCACCAGGCTTCCTTCCACTCTGCCTTCAGCCTGGAAAAGGTGAAGAGAGAGAGGAGGGGCTGGCACAGGAGCTGACAAACACAGCTCTTCTGAGAGCAGGAAGGGCAAAGTCAGCAGCCTTGATATATGATGTTTAGAAACAAGCAGTTTCTACGGACAGGAAAGAAAAGAAATCACAGATTTTCATATTAAATAATAATAAATCACATGTCCATGTGCTGTTAAGCAAGACGAGCCACCATTTCACATACCTGAGAGCTTGTCAGAGAGGGCTGAGCTAGCCAGCCTTTGGCAAAGAAGGGCGTAACTTTCCTCCACCTTCTGCAACATCCAAGATTTTCCATGGGGATGGCACAAGAAAAATAAAATTAGTTGAAAATGGGAATGAAGGTATTCTCTGTTATAGGCACATGGCCCTGAATTTCAGCATTAACACTGACCACTGAAGATGCTGCTAGCTGAGAAGGAGGTAAATTTCCTTGTCCCATTTCTCACCTGAACAAGCAGCAACTTCCTATGTAAAATACTGGAGAAGCAAGTAAAGGTGACCTGCCCATGGCAGAAGTCTCACACCATGTGACAGATGAATACAGAGGCCTTTTAGATACCCCACCTTGCTAGCCACATAATGATAATATGTGAAATAGACTGAAAAGGGGAAAATCTATTTATTATGTGGAGTTGAAAGAAAACCAAGGGAGCAAAGTCTTGAACACTACATCTCCCAACTAAATGATGTCATGAAAAAAGCGCATGGGCTCTAGTAGCTGCGTCTACCAGAGCCAACGTTTTTACCTTACTGGTCTTTCGCTTCTGTTATGGTTTCCAATTTTGTGTTTATGGGTTTTGTTTGTGTGTGTTTCTCCTGCTTTTGTTTGTTTGTTGTTGTTATTGCTTTTGTTTATTCTGGGTTTGGTTTTACTTTTTGAAAATTGCCTACTTGTTTTCTAATGAGAAAGAGAAAGAGAGAGAGAGAGAAAGAGAGAGAGAAAGAAGGTGTGGAGTTGAATGGATGGTGAGGTAGGGAAAAGCTGTGAGAAGTTAGAGGAAGAGAAACCATAATCAGAACATATTGTTTGAAAATAATTTATTTTCAATAAATTAAAATAGAGTCCTTTTCATAGAAACCACCACAGTGTGGTCTTTAACGACCAATTTCCAAATCACTCCATTCATACTCATGTGTTTGGATAACAGAAATTGGCCACTGGAGCCAATTTCTACCTGTCAAAACTAACAACACTACTCCATGAGTCACAGATAATTAATAGGCTACAGCAAGTCACAGCATTACCTGGTCTTGATTCACACCCACTTAACTCACTCCACATCATCCAACATGATGGAGACCAACGGCCCCAAATAATTTTAGGTTCTTAAAATTAAAAAACCCAAACAGATATGTAATTAGCTACATACTTACAACTTTCCTGTTCTTGTAATTTTGTCACAAGACAAATAGTGTCATTACCAGCTTTTAACCAGGCCTATTCATGACTAATGGCCAAAAAAATAAAAATAGGTAGACACAGAACCTGGACATCAGGATTCAGGATTCCATCACTCCAAAAATACACTCTGCTGTGCTCTTAGGATCAAGTGCTAAGGAGACTGAAACATGACATACCTTTAAGTGTTCAAGGTCAGCCTCTATTTTATGAATGTACTCCAGGATTTGGCTTTGTGAATCTGTACAAGAAGAGGGACTCTGGATCTCAAAACAAGCATCCTCCATAGCTCTCCAGCGTCGCTGGACCAGGACTTCTGGGGTGAATGGTGAAACTGCCCCATCAGAATGAGCATTCTGAGGGGAATATTGCTGCTGGTGGGTGGAGTCCACAGAAGGGATGCCTGCTATAGGCTGCAGGGTGAATGAGGAGGCAACCTCTTCATCTGTGGAGCTCTCCTGCACTGCATCATAGCCATCAAGGATCAAACAGTTTCCTATTGGTGGAGACAGGACAGTCTGATGAGATTAGCACTGCCACCAGAATGGGGTCATATGACAACTTGAAAAGCAACTACAGTGGGGGAACCTACAGCTCCCAAGTTTAGCTTTAACTCTACCAGAATTTACTTCAGATTAAAGCCAACCTCAGTAAATTTTCACAATAATTCCTGACTAACTTCATATTAGTCAGGGTTGTAAGAGTTTAATGCTTACATAACAACCGGACTTCAATTCACTACCAAATACCCTTTCCGCCTTTGTCTCCTAGCGACAACAGCACTCTTTCCAGTGCTCGCTGCTGAACACTCTCTCCAGGTATCCACAGGGCCTCTCCCTGCACTTCACTAGCTTCTTCTTAGACCGATCACCACGTGTGCCCTCAGTGCTCTGCTCTGGCCATAGCTGCCCTTATTTTCTTCCTAATCCGTCTGACCATCTGACGCTTACCACTTGCTTTTTATTCTCCATTACTCTTTCCCTTCAGGCACTTAAGCTTCTTAAGAACAATGGAGTTTCCGGCATTTTTCACTGTTCAATCTCCCAGTCCCTATGACAGGGTCTGGCAAAGAACAGATCCAGTATTTATTGTTATGAAGGAATAAACACACACACACAATTTAGATATTAAAACAACATTCATTCCAGCAAATAAGACAGTCGACAATAACCAAAACCAAAGTTGAAATGTGAAAGCCACTTGCCTGAGATGCGTAAATTAACATCCTTCTCTTCCTTTTTAACTGCTCCATCACCTTCTGATGGATTATCATCACTATGTGCTTCACGGGCATCAAAAAAGTGCTCTCCACTGTCATCCAGACCCCCTTCTGGCTCTGCAGTAGGCATCTCTGGGGTCAGGATCATGTGGTCCATTACTAAAATGTTACTTGCCTGGCTGTCTTGGGATGCCAGTATCACTGAATCTTGTGTAGCACAAGACTCAGTTGAAGTCCGTGGACTGTCACAAGTTGCAAAGTCACCAGTTCCAGTTTTAAAAGGCATCTGTCCTTCCCCGGCATGACAAGCCTTAACATTTTCAGAGTCCTGGATGCCACTCTCTGCCTGCCCCTCTTCAGAAGCTGACCCGTATCTTGAGAAGGACTGCCAGTCTTCCTGGGTGCTCTTCTCAGTCAGCCCAAACTGCTGGGCCAGCAGCTGCTTCAGCAAGCCCACTAAGAGTCACAGTGGGGTGAAGAGAACAGAAAGGAAACTGACTGACTGCCAGCTGGAATCAGGCAGCTGTTGCCCATCACTTCTAAAACTAAGAACACATAACAACATACAACCAAAATATGAATCCTACACAACTTGTTTGGCTGTTTTGGTTTTTGGAGACAAGGTTTCTCTGTATAACAGCCGTGGCTGTCCTGGAACTCTCTCTAGTAGAAAAAACAGGCCATGAACTCACAGAGATCCTCCTGCCTCTGTCTCCTGAGTGCTGGGATTAAAGGTGTGCGCGCCACTATATCCAGCCAACATAATCATTTTTATCTTGAAAAATGCAATAAAAAATATGATCTTCTACACAATATAACATTAAATTACACGTGACCAGAGCTAAGCATTCTGAGTAGCGAGGCCCTCCTATTTAAAAGTTCTAAATACAATTAATACCAGGTGTCCACTCCAGCAGTTAGGCCAGCAAAGCTAAATGTTATGCTTTTTCTTCTCAAGAGTAGACATTATTTTTTCTAATAATTTTCCTATATGGTAAAGACAATAAAATTGCATAATAAACTCAAACTCCAATAATTTGGTGGTGGTATATATACGTTCAAAGGAAAATATTCATTAGGTTTTAAAATTACCTTATTCACTATTGGCATGGCCTCTTTAGGATGTTAAAAGTTAGATCCAGTTCACTCCTGGGCCAAATTTATGCTGAACTCATGCAGGTGGTGGCAGTTCTAGGACCATGCAGTAAACTACCAGACATCACTAAGTCTGCCATTTCAGAAGAATCCAGAACAAATGAGATTTTAAATAACTGTAACTCCCTGCTTCCACCACAGGCTGACCCTCTTCTTCTCCAAGTAGAGTTCAGGTCTAAGAAGACCTCCCCCTTTCTCAAGTACTTTAATCTCTCCCCATAACGGCAGCCCTAAAACGCCACCTCCCCTGGGATGGTTTGCATGTAAGAAGCTATTGTGAAGAATATTAAATCTCCACATAAAACGCAGAACATATATAATTAGGAAAAGCTCCTAAAATTCTGTGATGTGTCTGTCCATCAAATATGGAGGATGCAACCTGGCATTTAAAATTCATAACAGCAAGACTTCAGTCCATCTTCCTGATTCCTAAATTGATCTCCTACGCTCCTCCAACCTGTACTGTGTGTGCAGGCCAGTTGTCCACTCACTATTCTCCAAGCACCCTGAGCCCTGCATTCACTTTGCGTCCTGCTATTGCTTTTGTCGAGTGGTTCTATTTTACACATTTATTTCAATTATTTATAATCTCCCTTCAAGATGACAAGCACATCTGTCTTCTCTTTACTGCTTCCCTTCTCTGACCATGCCAACCCAGACAGATTTGACAAAAAAGCCTTATTACTACTGGAATGTTTGCTTTTAAAAGTGGCAGGGGGGTGAGGTGAGGTTCATATCCTCTTCCGAACAAGACCATAAATTTCTTGAAGGGAAGATATCCATAGTTCAGACTTTTTTTTTTCATGAAAGCACATTGCTTTTTCTCTCTAAAAGGCTTTCCAGTACACCATGCACTCTGCCAAAAGTTAGGAATAAAACTTACAATTTCTCAGTGCGTCTAACGCCCACCGCTCCTCTGACACAGGCAAGTGTGGCTCTGGGATTGGGATTGGATAACTGCCATCATCTTCCTTCAGTGTCCCTTTTGCATGCTGCTCCTTTGCAAACTGTGTTGCAGTCACAAAGAGATGTTCTGCCTCTGATTTGCCAGGGGTACTCAGTGAACGAGACTGAGGTTTTGATGAAATTAAGGGTGATTCTAATCCCAAAACTCTGTCTGTCAGTGGAACAGAAAGGGTAGAGTATACCTTAGTGGACATTTCATTTTCAACATGGGACAATCAGGAAATGCTGAGAGCAGTGTAAACCACGTAAGCCACAGAGATCATGCACTGGAGAAAGCACTCAGCAAAGAGCAATGCAGCACTGGCACAGAGGGCTCACAGGCAGCATCTGTTAGAGCTGGTGCCAGCACAGAGCCTTCATTCTTACAGGCAGCAGAGTACATCCTCCAGGAAGCCTTGCCTCTGCAGCTCACCTGGGCTCTGTAGACCAGTGACTGAAAGGCCATGGTGCTCCACTTTTAATTTTGATGGTTCTTCGTCGTCATTGTCTCCTCTGCAGAAAAAAAGAAAGAACCCCTGAGCTTCAAAAGATGTCCAAACTCCATGGCATTCTAATGAAGAACTTCGCATGTCATCCCAACAAGCACAACAGCACACTTACTCGCAAGGTGGCGACTGTGGCAGAGGAATGGGCTTTGTGGACTGCTCCTTCACTGAAGCAGCCATTCGACAGATGAGGTCCTGCCAGCTTCAGGGTGTGAGAGGGGTCCAGAAGGCAGGAGGAAAGCAGAAACACCCAATCAAAACACTCAAGGAAAAGGAGAAAACACCCAAACACCACCCATGCTGCCAGAGAACATCTTTATTTTGGCACCACTCATGTAGACTCTAAAATATACTTCAAAGAAAACTCTAGCATGAACACAGTACTCATTTAAGAGAGTAATTTGGCACTTCTGAGAATTTTTCTTTAGAAAATTTATTTTCAGTAGAATAAAATAAAAACAAACCATCAATTTCAAAAGAAACAAATTCTTAGAGGAGTATTCGCAAGCGTACAAGAGGAAGTACTTGATTTCTAGAGTGGTTTTCATAATCTTAGTACAAAGGCAAGTTGCAGACTGGAGAGATGGCTCAGCAGTTAGGGAACATGCTTGCTCCTCCAGAGGACAACCATCCAGCTCCCAGAACCCATGTCAGTCAGCTCACAACCACCTATAACACCTATAACATTAGCTCCAGGGGATCTGACACCTTCTGGCTTCTGCAGGCACCTGGACACATGTGTACAACTCTCTGTTTCTCTCTCTCTCTCTGTCTCTCTCTCTCTC
>LOJH01018664.1:11524-21634 GCA_001685095.1 Ellobius talpinus
TCTCTCTCTCTCTCACACACACACACACACGTACACAAACAATGAAATAAATCTTAGTAAAACAAAGTTTGTGGAACATTTATACTTTGAATAATAGAATATCAATTAGAAAAAAGTAATTAAATCTGATACATACACCGTCTTTTCAGAAACTGTCTGTGCTACCAATTCATAAATTTGGGCTCCGTTATCTGACATGGAGATGACAAATAAAGCTTTGTTATCTAGAAAAGAAGAAAACAAACCTTATTCTACCACTATGACCAAGGAAGCTATGAGATATTTCCAGATGCAGATACAAATATTCTACATCTTAATTTAGATAAAAGTTATATATGTTCACTTTACAAAACTTTATCAAGCTTATAAATTTAAAATTTGTGAAACTCACTGTAAGCTACATTATCTATCACTTAATAAACTAATTTATAAAAGTCAACATGGTATGTCATTAGTAACAAAAATAAGTCATAGTTTACTGGACTCAGTGAATTAAAAAAAAAGCAAAAACACATTAAGTTGGGACAGAAAATTAGTGGAGGGGACATGGAGTGTATTAAACCAAAACTTTATATTATATACATATATGAAATTCTCAAACAATAAAAAATAATTGGCCTCATACAAGTTCTGTCTTAATAACGATTATGTTCTGCTCAAGTAGAATGTGCTTTGGAGTTCTATCGAGCCTGTAATTCTGAAATTAAATGCATACATGAAAACACACACACACACACACACACTACTGAACCCAACGCTATTCCTTTCACATTTATTTTAAACTGCTGTTTTTCCAAGTTGTTAAGATTATTTGAGAAACACTGCAAAAAAGAGGTTACAAAGTTTGCTATCACGAAATTAAGTTATATAAAGGATCTCATCCTAATACAACTAAACTATAACTTGTCAACCTAAACTGCTAGAAAAAACCCAAACTCGGAACTGGAGAGACAGTGCAGCAGTTAAGAACGCTGGTTTCCCAGCACCTGCACAGCAGCTCAGAACCATATGTAACTCCAGTCCCAGGGATCCAATACATTCTTCCGGCCTCCAAGGGCATCAGACTCAAATGTGGTTCAGAGACATACATATATGCAGCCAAAACACCCATACACATAAAATAATAAAATTAAATAAAACAAAAAAAATTCATCAACCTCTTCAATTTTCACTTTTTCCCCAACAAACAAACATGCCATTTTAAAGGCAGCCTTCTCACTGGGGTTACCCTTAAAGTATTCACTACCTTTCCTGACATCTATCACCAATTTGAACAGAATAAACACAAAAGTAAATGTATTGAAATTTTTAAATGCAGAAAACCACTGAGTGTAGCATGATTAATAAAAACCCAGAGGCAGATATTGGGGTTCAAGGTGAAGATCAGAAAAGCAAAGCAGCCAAGTCACTAAAGAGTCCTCACCTCTACCAAGGCTCAGACAAACAAAGGGGCGATTCTGTCCTAGCATGACTGTAGACTGTAATGCTCTCCACCAAACCTCAGACTGCATCGAGACTGGGATTAGGGCGCATCATTCCAAGTGAAAGAATCAATGTGTGAAATGTGTTTCTCTTGTAGACTGATTCACTCTCAAGTAGCCCAGAGTGGCCTTGAGTCCTGGGGCTAAAGGTGTGTGCCACCACTCCCTGGCCTCTAGTGGCTTAGTTCTGCACTCTTATCTTCAGGCAAGCTTTATTTATTAAAACACAAATAATATACCACTATAACTGAGCCAATCTAACTGTCTTTAAATAATTTGGTGGTGTGAAATTTCAATTAGATGTCTAAACAATAAGCAAATTTCACTTAAGTTTCTACACATATAAACAACAAAACTACTGAAATCGCTGTGCTGCTTACGCAACATTGAGTATCCTGTAGTTTCCCAGTCCATCTAGAAGCTAGCATCCTTCAGTAGAAACACCCACCTGTTGCCACCTGTCGAACCAACACTGTGCTCAGCTTAATGACGGGACTGAATGTGTGTTTGCTGTCAGCTGTGGATGCCAGAATCTTACTATGGCACCGTAACACCAGTTTGTCATCTTGTTTTTGCAACAGTACAAGAATGTCTTCCAGTAGCAGTGTGTAAAGATCTAGAAATAAAAATGTAGAGAATCTGTTAAGTACAGAAATTTAAAATAAAAGAAATTATTTCTGGAAAACCTAGCTAATTTTAAAAACTGATCTGCAAACTATCCTCTTTAATTTCATTTTTAATAATTCATTTTAGTATGCTTTGTGGAAATATCATCTGAGAGTTACAAGAATTAAAAGTAATGCTCCCTCACTGCAAGAACTCAACAGATGCTAGTCCACAGAAAACTCACTGCAAAGACTCCTCAGGAGATGACGACAGAACTCAAGTGGGATAGTTTTCTGCTACGTTCCTAGATGAATATGTAACATGGTTTACACTTAACAAGCACACAAGCAGAGCTCCCGCAAATGCTCAGATATTGTAGAATAGCACTGCTAACTGAAAACTGTGAACAAGTTGGCTTCCCACCAGCAGACTTTCCCACTCTCTTCTCTTCACTCTCTCCAGAGACTTACCAATGCTTTTATCTCGATTCACCTTCCAAACTAAAGGCCCTTCATGAATCATCTTTCTTTTTGTTAAATCCAAATTCTGCCAAAGTAAAAAGAAGAGTACATAAATTACTTCCAAGATTATTTTATCAGTGGGGTTACAGCCAGCACAACTAGTATCTTTACAAATGGTCTTAATACAAAAGATATCATTTACATTCAGACACGGTATTGCTATGTCTTGAAAATGAAATAGTCCATGTTAAAACAGCCTGAACAAAACCTTCTGAAAGAGAAGAATTCTACAGAAAAAAAAATCCTGCATATTCTCTGCAAACCCTCCAGATGGGTAAAAGCTTATGGACGGCATTACAAAGAGCCACAACATGTCCCCACTCCTTAGCTGCAATAAACCAGAAGCAGATGGTGTGTGCTGTGTGTGTGTGTATCTGTACAAGGCTTCTGAGTTCTAGGGCCCTAATTCCTAACATTTTCCAGCCTCCCAAAGAAAGTTTTAAATGGCAGTATTTATTAGGAAAATGCCAATTACTGTCTGTGCCAGCAACTTATTTATTAGTAAAAACGCCATGTTTTAGCATTAGCATCTCGAGGGGAACTCTCATGCTTTGGCAGGTAAGGAAATACATACATTAGCATGTTTTCTGATAAAACTATTATATATGGCATACAAGTTTATTTTAAATAGATATCAAGTAAATCTGCCAATACAACTATCAGTAAACTGGTATTTAAAAAAAAAGACTTAAGGCCGGTGGTGGCACATGACTTTTATTCCAGCACTTGGGAGGCAGAGGCAGGTGGATCTCTGTGAGTTCAAGGTCAGCCTGATCTACAGAGTGAGTTCCAGAACAGTCAAAGCTATACAGAGAAACCCTGTCTCAGAGAGGAAAAAAGACTTAATATACTAAAAGGTTATTAATACTAAAAGCCTAGGCATAGGAAATAACAACTTAATAAAAAGTTAACTATTCTTATATTGGTTTCACCCCTCATGCTTTTCAAAAGTGTCATGGAAAAATTATCTTGATTCAGTGATCTGAAAAGTTCTTATAATAAACCAGTAAATGATCTGAAAAGTTCTTATAATAAACCAGTAAAAAGTACAGAGCAATTAAAATCTAGTAATAGCTGGTGTTCCCAAGTCTTCTAACAATTCCTGCCACACAGTTACAGGATCTCACAAAATAATCTGTGATAAAGATGAAACACCCTTGACACAGATCAGACATCAACAAGCAGAACGTAGTCATAAATGCAGACACCTACAATGCAGAACTCCTTCAAGGATGGCTATTCCCATTGAGATGTTAACTGCCTGCCAGGTCTTTAACACATCTTACTTTATGGTTTTAATTATGATTAGAACATCTCTCACCCTGAGCTCATCAACATTTGGGTACTCAGACAACTTGAGATTGGAGGTGTCAAGGCGACGCTGATAATCTTCTAAGCGCTGAAAATTAAACAGGATAGAGCCAGGGTTAAGGATTTGGGCATCAATGACCTCTTTGTTTCTAAATCATAGAGATGTCTTGAATCTGCATTTTACCAAAGTCACCACAATATCAGACATAACAGACAGCCCACTCTTCCTTAGCACACCTTTTCCCATCATTAGTGATTCTTTCCCAGTTTCCCTTTCTTCTCCAGCTGTCCCTTCTCAATATTCTTTTCAAACTTGGAGACCTCTAAGTAAGCTTATACCTATTTTCTGAATATGTAAACCATGTACAGAGTACAAAATTCAGAAGAGAGTATAATGTACATAATAAAGAGGATGTCTCCTCCCACCCTCGGCTCCGCTCCTGTTTTCTTTAAAGAGTAATTATTAATATTCATTTCTTGGGTGACTTTTGAGAAAATCCTATGCAAACAGAATACACATGTATATGAGTATGTCTGTCTCTGTGTGTGTTGTGTGTATATATAAATCCTTTATAGACAAGATGTGGGAGAATAACGCTGGCATTCCTTTAGCCTCTAGTATACAACCCTCTTATCTGTTCATATAATATACTGACTGTTGCTTTGTTTGTTTTTTTGTCAACCTGACACATCTGGAAAGAGTGAATCTAAATTGAGAATATACCTCCATCAGACTACAGACAAGTCTGTGGGGCACTGATTTGACTAATTATTGATGCAGGAGGGCCCAGACCACTGCAGGTAGTACCACTCTTGGGCACTGGGTAGTTTGAACAAGTCATGAGGAGCAAGCGAGGAAGCTACCTCCATGATCTCTGCTTCAGTTCCTGCCTCCAGATTCCTGCCTTGGCTTCCCTCAATAATGGACTGTAATATGGAAATGCAAGCCAAATAAACCTTTTCCTCACCAAGATGATTCTCGTCAGTGTTTTATCAGAGCAAGAAAGAAACCAACTAGGACACATAGGTATTCCTCCTTCTCTGGGTACAGGATTTACCAGTATATTTTGGAGATTGTTTTACAGTAGCATATAGAGAGATATATCTTTTCTTCAATAGCCACACAGCATTCAAACTTCAAACTCTGTGAATCAACTATAGTTTATACCTTACTAATGGGCACTGTGGTTACTTCCAATGTTTGGCAGTAACAATACTGTAATAAATGGCTTTAATCATATATGTTGAACACCTGTATAGATATATATGTAAGATAAATTTCTAAAAGAACTATTGCTTCAAAGGGGTTTGAACATTTTTCTTTATCATAAAAGTTCCAAATATAAATTTGTACACCACACTCCACAACCAACATTCACCATCTATTACAGGCTGTCCATTTTTACAGACTGTCTCTTTATCTCCCATCTCCCATCAGTCCACCTTATGCTGTAAATGCATTTCTAAATAATCAAGTATGAGCACATGTCCCACTAAATACTGCAGTATGCATATCATTAAGTTCAATATTTATTAATGATTTCTATGTTTAAAGTTTGTGTATGCAGAAGTGTGTGTGTATGACTCTGTACACGGTAGGATCCTCATGTGGCAGTGGGGAAAAGCCTGTGGCAGGTCTGTTCTCTCCTTCCACCGTGTGGGTGCTAGGGGATGAACTCGGGTTGTCAGGCTTGTGTAGCAGGTCCTTCATCTGTTAAGCAATCCTCCCAAACACTGGTTCTTTTTTAAAAAACTTTACACATAGTAAGACGCATGCATTTTAAGTGTGTTTTTCCATGAATTCAAATACACTTGGGTAACTCAAACTCCTACCAAAACATTATTAGTATGGTCTCAGAAATGTTCCTTGTATTTTTTTCCCAGTTTATTTCTACACTATGTCCCCAATGGCAATTGCTTTTCTTATTTGTTTTCCTATCACAAACCAGTTTAGTTTCTTACAAGTTTACACAAATAGAATTATGTGTGTGTGTGTGTATGTATGTTCTTTTGTGTCTGGTTTCTTTCACTCATTATAATGTTAATTAGATTCATTCTTATATATGTCTGGTAGCCTAAGTTATATTCTATGAGGTTTACCTACTCTCCTGCTGAATTCTTGAGTTGTTTTCAGTTTGGGGAGACGATGAATAAAGTTACCATAAAAAAATTCTTGTACAAGTTTGTTTGTAAGTATACAACTTCATATCTCTTCAGTAAATTGCTACAATCAGAACTTCCAGGCCAAGGGACAGAAGTACAGGTACAGGCCCTTTTATACATAGACATTGCCATATTCCTCCTGCGGTCTCACCATTTTGCACTCCAAACAATATTTTTGAGTTGTACAGTTTTTCTAAAGCCTCTCCAATAAAGCTGTCACACTCAGTTCCTAAGAAATAAAAACCATGTCCACAAATGCGAAGAGACTCTCTATGTGCACAATATTACATTCTATCTTCAGATGAATCTAATTAGAGTTGGGTCCCTCTAGGAAACTGCTCACTACACATCTCCACCTGCTGCTCCAAACTGAATTCAACTTTTCCACAAGCCTGTGGCTTCCCCATGCCTCTTCTCTATCCACACATGCAACCCAGAAACCTGAGCATCTCTCCTGGACATCATCTCCCTTCATGCCCTTCTCAGTCAGTTAACAAGTTTTGCTAATTGCACTCATAAGTACTTCTCCAGATCCCACCTTGCTCTGGTCTACACCCTTGCTCCATCACTGTTGATCTTAGACTACCTTCTTCCTTCAGCCCCCTCTTCAGAGAGCAATTTGATTCATGCCTTTAGAAATAAGATCCTATCGCTTTTAAAACAAAACTTCAAGTTTTTAAAGAACATCAAACTAGCAACCATAACATATATGCAGAGCTCAGACCCACACAGGGTCCATGACTGTCACTGGAGTCTCTGTGAGCCCCTATGAGCCCTGCTGAATTGATTCTGTAATGTATGTGAGAAGAATTTATAAAAGAAAAAAATTTAAAAAGAGGAAAACAAAACTTCAAACCTTTAATATGGTAGGAAAAGCCCTGTATGATTTAATCCTCAACTAATCTTTTAATTACTCATATTGCTCCTTCTGCATCTACCTTGCTCTTCACACTGTTTTTGGTTCATTTCTGTTCTTTGTTCAGAGTATATGTGGTTCAATTGTTAATTCTTCAGTCTTTTTCTGAGAGCCACCACCTGACATGTTCAAACTAGGCTTGGCCCCAATTAGACACTCACAGCACTGGAAGCTCTCCTTTCTAACATGTACTCACAACCAACATGAGACATGAGCATTGTAATCTCCTGTTTTTAGAAAACAAGCTCCATTCTCTCATGCACCCAGTCCTCTACAGTTGGCATACAGTACATTTTCCGCAAATACCTGCTAAGTAAACAGAACAAATGAGCAAACGGAGCTAGAGATGATCAGCAGTCCAAATGCATCTCTGATCATCTGGAACCAGCTACTATATTAATAGCAAACAAATGTTCTACATATCAACTGTATAATGATACTTTCAGTTACTTCAGATTTCAGATATACTACTTTAATATTCTCTAATCCCATCCTGCATATCTTGCTTTTCCTTTTTACCTGCTTGTTTTCTGCCTCCTTGACAGCCTGATTTACATAATTTAAGATCTGACGACATTGATCTGCAGCTTTCTTCACCTTTTCCTTTTCTGGTGGCCATTCTAAATATGGGGAAGAGACAGAAAATGAAGAAAATTAGAGAAAAAATACACACATGCGCGTACACACACTCATTCAAATGAGTGTAAGAAGATATACACTACTGCCTTGGACATTTCCATACCATGTTACACCTATGGCATAGCCCCTATTCAGGTAGTTTTTGAACAAGCATGGAAGTACATGCTACTTACAAAATGAGGCAGGAGGATTGCAAGCTTGAGGCTAGCCTTGGCTACATGCTAAGACCTGTCTTAAAATATTTTTTAAAGGGATCGGCAATGGGAATTATTGGTAGAGCTCTTGCCTAACGTGTGCAAAACCTAAGTCCAATACCCAATATAGAAATGATGAAAAAAGGCGAAATCATAATACTGAATCCTAGATGCACAAATGCTACCTTGTACAATGAATTAAAACCCCAATGTTACACACTTCCAAGAAAGGCCTCTAAGCTGAACAAACAAGGGGCTTCTCCTCCCCCTGGAACTGCAGTGTATAACCTAGATGATTATGACCACTGAGTTTTGTATGCAGTCTTTTTATATAATAATTCTGAAGAATCCCAGAGTCAGTTTGTGTTTGGAACCGTATTTAAAGGAAGGAACGATTACAGCACTAGTCGTGCTAAAAGATTAAGTTCACCAACACTGCAGATGTTGTCATCTCTACACTAAAAAGAACAAAACTAGAGTCAAAGCAGTAATCTTCAAATGGTGTGACAGCTCCATTTGACAGATACATTCAGAGTAAAACTCAATGAATAAAATGCAAAACTATATTTCTGCCAGGTAGCATAGTTAGTGGTCCCCAGCATGCATTCCTAGTCTCAGGTATAAGAAACAGGGGTGTGACCAGGCAGTGGTGGCACGCGCCTTTCATTCCAGCTCTTGGGAAGCAGAGGTAGCCATGTCTCTGTGAGTTCAGGACAGCCACGGCTGTTACATAGAGAAACCCTGTATTAAGAAGCTAAAAAAAAGAAAGAAAGGAAAAGAAAACAAACACAGGAGTTTGGGACATAAAACTCAGAAATCATTTCATGTTTCAAGATGAGAAAGCTGGAATGATAATTCATTTGGCTTCATAAAAGTACTTTCAGATACAAAACATCTGACCTAGTAAGAAGCCTCCTCAAAGCAATTACACAGGCTGAAACAAAGATGGGTGGATTTTTTCAATACAGGGTCAGATGACAATACTACATACTCTGCAAGCCAAATGACCTCTACTCCAAATTCTCAGTTCTGCTGGTAAGTGCAAAAGCTGGTGGTGTGGCACACACATCTTTAATCCCAGTACTTGGGTGGCAGAGGCAGGCAGATCTTAGTGAGTTCAAGGCCAACCTGGTCTACAAAGAAAGTTCCAGGACAGCTAGAACTGTTAAACAGAAAAACCCTGTCTTGGAAAGAAAGAAAAAAAGAGAGAGAGAGAGAGACTGTATGCAAACAGATGGACTGGATGTGTTGTGTTCTAACAGAGACTGCTGACAAAAACATGCTGCAATCCCACACCTAGGAGGTGAGAACAGGAGAGTCAGGGGTCCAAGGCTACCCTAGCCACATGGAGTTCAGCATTAGCCTGGACTCTCGGAGACATTTTTTTTTAAAGAATAGTAATTTTGAGATAAAAAGCAGGCAGTGACCTTAATGCAGCCCGTGCAGCACAGTATGCCAAATTCCATGCCTAAGCACAGTATGCCAAATTCCACGCCTAAGCACAGTATGCCAAATTCTGCGCCTAAGCCACTATTAGAGGACGTAGTGAAAACAGGTCAGAGAAGACTGCACTATGTCTAGTCAGAGAATTTCTGCCTTATCACTGACAGAAATAAATTCTACACACCAAGATGCTATGAAAGATTACTTATTTAGCAGGACATATTCTTGCCTTTTGTTCTTGACTTAAGAAAAACACATGTGTGTATATCTGTATAAGAGTCTATACATGTGGGTGTGCAGAGCCCAGAAAGGGTGTTGTCGGATCTCATGGAGTTGGAGTTACAGTGTGGTTAACTCCACAGTGAGCCACAAGTGTGGGTATTAGGTCCTTGTGAAAGCACTTAACCACACAGCTATTTCTCTGATCCTCTATTTTTGTTTCAGCAAAAATATTGTACCTGTGTATTTGGCAATATTATCCAAAAGAAGCGGGTACTTGGTAAGCCTCTGCATTTGGGTGGGAATGATATCTTTCAGCTGAAGGCGACGACACAGGGGGTTACTCTCAGCATCCTAAAATCAAAGAGAAAGAAGTTACCCAACTGGCTTGGAAAAAAAGCAAAAAAAAAAATCCATCAACCACCTAAAAGGAAGGGAGATGGGGTATTCTCCAGGAGCTGGGACTAGTTCCTAGCCAATAATAAGCAAGAAAGTAGGACCTTGTCTTGCAATTACTAAAAAAATAGGAGGAGGAAGAGGAGGAGGAGGAGGAGGAGGAGGAAGAGGAGGAGGAAGAAGGAAGGAAGGAAGGAAGGAAGGAAGGAAGGAAGGAAGGA